>NIPQ01090587.1:1210-12505 GCA_002806875.1 Lepidotrigona ventralis hoosana
TTAAAATTTTTTTTTTTTTTTTTTTTTTTTTTTTGCATTTATAGAATATACATACAAGAAACAAGATTAGCTTCAGAATTACATATAATCTTTTTGATGTAGGTAAAATCTTATGCTTCGCTAGCAACTCGAATGAAAATAATAACGTGATATGTTTAAACTTTAAATTCCGAATTTATATTTTATGAAACGATTAAATTATATCTCTTACAAATTTAATAATATATTTGACATTTCAACTGGGTAGAGTAATCGAAATGATTCAAAAGAAAGATTTGTTAGATTTAAGAGTATTAATATATTTTAAGAGAATGCTTTTAGAAAATTAAATTCTAAAATGCATAAAGTAGAAGCTTGCGTTCTTTACTGTATTAGAAACTTTTCTTGTATTTTAAGTCATTTTTTTTAGTACAATCTTAATACTTCAACGAATGATTCTAGTGTATTAGTCTTTAGATCGGAAATTTATTTTTCAAATAAATTGAATAATGTTATTTATTAATTTAAATAAATTCTTATTATGAAAATTGACCTATGCTGATACTTTAATTCATCACAGTACGTTCTCCTCGGTAGACCAACAGATTTATGTAGACGTTTCGCAAGTGCTATGCAAAAAGAATGGAGCAACACATTAGCTGGAAAGACNCGGGGGTTTTTTTTTTTTTTTTTTTTTTATCATCATGTTGGTTGTTTGCGTAAGGAAACAATAGATAATCGACTCTACCAATAGAAAATTAATCTAGACATTAATTGATGTTCTAGAAATTTAAATGATGTATGTATATTTCTGTGTATTGAATCTCATTACGAAATTCATTTATTTAAATTGAATTTTCTTGAGAAGAAATTCGAAGACCTTGTGAAAAAATTAATTAATTAAAAATAACCGAAACTAAATAACACATTTATTTAATTAGAGGAGGAGGATATTTCTCTCATTGCCAGACAAAAAAGAATAGCCAAACGTGGCTTGTGTTGCTCGTTTAGGATTTCTTCAAGTATGACGGCATCGTGCATGACTAGATGGAACAATGAAAACCGCCTTCACAACGCGATTGTTCGGACCCGTGTCAGTGGATCTGATTGGCGGTGATTTAGCATAAGATTAACCGAGAAATTAGTCATCGAGCGAAAGGTTATGACCGAGACAGTGACTCAGATCGATTCCCCATTCCGAGGAGGAGCAATTTTTATCCAGCCTGATCGAACGTTGCCTCGATTTATCATCGAGTTGCTGAGGAAATCAGATGACAGAGTATCTATAATTTTGATTTTGTTGATTTTTACTGGGATAGAAATATTAAATATCTGTTGTATATATACCTCAATTCTAATCTGTCTGTTTCAATGTATTAAAATAAAATTTCTAATCTACTATATGTTTTTAAGAATTTAATATCTCGATTTCTCTGTTTATTGCAAAAGTTCTCTAAAAATTAACAACTTCATTTATCAATAAATTCGTTTGCTAAAAATCTTAAACACAGATTGATGATTGAGATGACGATTACCATTAGATCAAACTGATTTTCACTTAATTTTTTTCAATACTTTCATTCAATTTCAATACTTGTTCATTTATTCTTTGATACATTCAGTAATTGCAAATGGGATTACAGAGAAAATAAAATTCTTAGGAAAAACACTCGTTGTTTTTCTCTGTTCCGAGGGAGCTGGCAGAAACGATCTCAGACAACATAAAAAGATAGAAAACAAAATTTTAATATTCAATGCTTCCTACCGTAATAATGAAACCAATTAAAATACCACTGTTTTTCCTTCGTTTGCAAGTTGTTTATGTGCGCCAGCTACATTTTCTCTATTCACTCGCTCGAAGGAAAGATCTCACACGAAGAAAACGAATAATCTTGTTGGACAAAGAGCCGAGGAGAAGTTTCATCAAGATGTTTCTATGCCATGTAGATCATCTCATTTCCGATGCGGCGAAAGAAAACTCGCGAACAACTCGCCTGCACTTGCGCATACGTTCCATCAAGCATCAGAAATGGAAGCGACAGCATTATGACTTCCGATTCGCGGAAAGTGTCCCGAGATTTATAGAGTTATTGTCGATGGATGTTATTGAGTACGAGTTATTGTGCTCAGCCCCGAGTCGTTGACCCGTTTGGCAAAAAAGGATTGATTGGATGCGAGCAACAAATCAATCCCTCTTCCAACTGACTTTTATCTACGAAATTAACTGTACGCTATTTTTATCTGCGGGCACTCTCGATACGAAAGTCAGAAAGCTCGAACGCTGAGAAAGAGGAACGTGATTGATAAGATGTGTTTATTAGATTGATCGGAAAGTTCTGTTGTGTCTCTCTTGTGATCTTTGGAAGGAAACGGATCAACCTTTTCAAAGTGAAACTTATATTAATCGAGCTGAGTTACTTAGGAAGCTATCAATTCTTAAACTGATAAAAAATCAATTAAGCACAGTACCGATCTCTGATATAATTTTGTGATCTTTGGTATTTATATAAGAATTATTAGAAATGAAATATTTATAATTATGATGTTCATATAAATTTCATTTCTAAATAATGTAACTTGTCTATATTTTGACAATTAAAAATATTAATAGCAATAACAATAATATAAATGATAAAAATTATTTTCACTACTTCTTAGAGAGATCAAAAGAATTTGAAATCACCGCTTCTAACTTCTGAACGCGAGCGTACGCGTATCATCTCCGCGAATCGTAAAAGTGGCCGATCATCCAAAAAGCGATATTTGATTGGAATAAATCGCGTTTGTTGACGCGAGGGAAAGAAACGGAATTTGCATAATGCAGCTGGGGAACTTCGAGTCATCGATTGACTCCTCGTATCGATAAGAACGAGGTCACGAAACGCATTTGCCAGAGGCTTCGTGTGTTTCATCTGTATTTTCTCGCGGCTCGTTTGCTCCAGTATTCATGTAGCGTTCGCCGCGATTGTTCTCAAATAGCCATTGTTATTTTATCCATCTTCCTTCCTTTTTCTTCTGAAGTCACTCCGTCACGAAGTTGTCCCGACGTTTCATTCCTCGTCGATAACACTCGAAGAATCATGAAACCAAGGTAAAAACTTCACTGAAATATATCGAGTCGAGATTTATAATATTGCAGATAAAAAAAAAGAAAAGAGAAGAATTTTGTCATTTTGTTGTTTTCTTACTATATCGTTACGAGATATCTTGGAAATTTCTCAACGTCCCTTTAAATTAACACAAACGCAGATTATACATGGACAAATACGATGATAACGAGTGGAAAGGAATGATAACGTATTTGTGCCGTTGCAAATACTGTCGTTACAATTGCACGCGTCGTCTGAACAGATCTGGACGAAAAATTTAATAACAGATTAGATTAGATTATACCGCGTAATGCTTTCCTGATGCCTTTATACACCTTTTTGGCCTGGCACACGGAATGCATTTTTCTNTTTTTATTTTTGTGGGTTTTTTTTTTTTTTTTTTTTTTTTTTTTTTTTTTTTTCTTGACGCTGTAAAAATAATTCAATTGATATTGAAAGTAGTTTATATTACAAATGGCGTTATATTACACACGGCAGTTTCTTCATATCAAAGGGAATAGTGAAAAATCCAATTGGAAATAACTTCAGGATAAGAAGTGAAACTTTCCACCACTCACAAGTATTAAAATTCCACTTTTAAACGAGTCTCAAATTCAAATGCTTTTGTAGATTACTTCCTGAAAGATTGTTAGAAGGATATTATAAAGAGTAAAATTCCACTTTCAACAAATCTCAAGTTTAAATATCAATGACTGTTCCTAAGAGATTTTCCATTAAAAATGACATTAACGTAATTAACGATTCAGAATAAAAAAAGAGAGATCCTCCGAAGCTCACAGATGTAGAATGTCAAAAGGCTTGCTAAATCTGAAAAGGAGAGAAAATTGGGGAAAAAGGAGAAGAATTTTATATCTACTTCTAAGTGAGTCTCAAATGTGAATCGACACGTTCACAAATCACCTTTCGAAAGACCTATATGCCAAACATAGAAAAAGAAAATGTTCTTCGAAAAAGAGAAAGGAAAAAAAAGGAGAAAAACCGAAAAACAGCTGGGTTCGAGTGTCGAGATATATTTTTCGCCTAGATTCATCGGCGTATCATCGGTGACGGATGAAGTAGCGGCAGAGAGAGGAGGTAGGAGAAGTTGCGTATAGCAGGTGATAAACCGAAGGTGGACACTGTTAAGTCGTTGTTGAGTAACGGCCGTTGGTGAACCGATCCTCCGGCGTGTCTCGATCTTCCCGGTGAACGTGTCAATCGCGGCTCGAACTCGGTGTGGCAAATTCTTTTTTAACGTACGATCGTTTAAAACCAAAGCAACAGAATCAGGAGAAGTGACACTTTTAATTTGCTCTAGCATCTGGTGGCTCGTTGGTCTCTCGGTGATCAGTGGATCGATTGTCAATAATTTATCGATCGTAAACGAAACGACAGTTGTCGATCTTTAACGGAGGTTTCTTTGCGAGAAATTCATAGAGAAAACAATGATTTAACGATCGGTGCATTGGTTAAAATTAAGAAAGTTGAATATGATCATAGTTCCGATACCGATTTCAGGAAAATATTTTTTCCTAGACAAGAATTTTTTTTTTTTTTTCGGTACATTGCGGGACTTTTAACGATCGGTGTTGAGAAAGTTGAGAGTTTTGATCTTCGAGAGTTCCGAAGAGAAATTACGATAAAGAGAAGAAATTTCTAAATTGTGGATCATGAATACGGGATCGAAGAAATTCCTAAAAAACAGTGAGGTCGTGTTATCGTAGTATTTTAAAGCAGGAACGTTCGATTTTAAGAGTGGAACGTAAAAGTCGATATGTAATACATAACCGTCCAATTACCAATTCATGGCTCGATAAGAAACGAAGAACGCAGAATGACGTGTTTTAAAAAATCGAGGCTACGAGACGCTTTCCAGTTCTTTAGTCACAGTCGTCGAGTATTTTTTCACGAAGAAAAGCTCGAAACTAAAAATAATCGTGAACGAAGGATTGTGGATCTCGGACGATCGAGACACGGTGTCACGAACAAAAATCTCTCTCTGCTGTTAAATTATTTCGTGATTCTTCTCTTGCAGTTTATCGAAACAACTTCGTTGTTACTTTTTAATAATTGGCTTTCGATTATGCAACGAAGCGGGGAAAAAAATAATTGCAAGTTGAAAAGTCTCTCGGCATCGAGAGATAGAAGAACACAGAATGCACGAGTCGTTCGAGTATATCTTCTTAGTTTTTAATTAAACGTTACGATTCTTTGATAAAAGCTAATCTTATATCGATAAGAAAGCAATATAGGGTGTTCGAATGTCCAACAGACTCGTTGTTACTTTATTTTATTTGAATTAATTTAATATTTTATATCTGAATTAACTTATTTTCTAAAAAAAGATATAAACGTTGGAAACAAATCTCTTATCGGAAAAAAATATTTNTTTTTTTTTTTTTTTTTTTTTTTTTTTTTTTTTTTTTTTTTTTTTTTTTTTGACAAAGATATTTTGGAATTTAATAAAATTAGAGGAATGTTTTCATTATTTTTCTTTCTCTTCACATGCTCTCGTTTGAATTTAGAAGAATGCATTTCACAATACTTCGCTTCGACTTTTTTTTCTGAACTATTACACTATTATTTTACTCTTCCTTTTCTATATTCTTTCTAACGCAGAACAATAATTTTTTTTAAAATTAACAAAACGCCTTTCAAGTACTTCTGAATATTTTTTAATAACAACTTTGACAAATTTGAATGCAGTCTAATAATTATTCCTTTCCGAATATTTTCCCATTTCTATACTCTAGAACGGCAATGACCGCGATTTGTAGCTCAACGTTTATAGAATGGTAACAAGACGCTGATTAATCGATGCAGTTTTCGAACAGGTCACGTAGCCTTTTCCTCAATTTCATCGATCGGCTATTTCTTCTTATACTAATCAACTACTCGATGCTTACTTATTGTTAGTTCCCCCTTTGGGAAGAAACAGATGAAAAATATGGAACACATTACGAAAGGATACGCGTGAAAACGTGTCGCAAGGGAATTCGAAGCAATTAGCCTCTCCCTCAGCGTTGCGATTTAATTGGATCGTGAGGTTAATTGGAACACACAAAATCGAAGCTGTGCTTGCGTAACCTTTCGTTCTATACAGAAAGAATTGTTTAATTAACATTGTATTAGGCAATTTAGCATCATATTAAAATACAAATTAAATATCATATTAAATACGCCAGAAAAATAGGTTTGAACTTAAATAAAACAGAGAATCTAATCAAGACGATATATAAAAATCTTACGTTAGATTATTCGTGATATCTTGGCTGACGTTCCGTTTTATCGCATTTTCATGGAATGCTATACAATAATGATATAAGTCACAATATGAATTAGAATGTAATAAAATTCACCAGCATAAAGTGATATTTGTTCGGAATCAAAGTTTCTTTAGAGAATTAGATTTAATAAACATGGGATTTAATAGAAATATGTTTGTCTTAAAATATCTTCAGAGTGTACTAGCTTTAGAAGTAAAATCTTCAGAAGAGGTAAAAGAAAATTGAGTATGATTCCAAGAATTAGTGCAATCCTTTCGTTTGCATAAAATGATGACTGATGGAAATATTATGTCAGAAGAGTTGTATTAATATTTATTGGTATACGTACTATGTAATATTTGATTTCTTCGTCATTGAGAACAGTTGAGAATTAAATGAAAAAAAAAATCGGAACTTAAATGAAAAACCAATTGATCACGGAAGATTATCGAACGAAATTCAAGATCGACTTTCCACGTAGGCTGCCTATCTTATCGTGGACATGATCTATCGCTAGATTTCGCAGGGGAATACAACGAGCATCAGTTGCGAGAGCACCAGCTCTGCTTCTATACTCACGCGATAACAATAACTCTTGATCACTTAGTTCATTAATCTGTTGGTTGCACAGGAGTCCAAGGACACTGCTGAAACATGGGGTGAGTTCCACGAAATTCGTCTATCGTTCTTACAAAGGACTCTGTCTTAGTAATAAAATTAATCTTTCATGGTCCATATTATCTTCTTTATAGGAATTATAAGAATTTATCGTTTTCTTTTTTTTTTTTTTACGACATTTAATTCTAACAACAAAATTCATACGCTTGAGTAAAGATACGAAGCTATTAAGGGAGATTTATCATTCTTTCCAATCGATTTATTTTATCAAACTTTATTTAATATCGAGATCATGAATTAATATTTAATCCAGATTCCGTAATTTTAAGAAATTTATAATTTGTTGATCCTTAAGCTCAATTTATTTTATTTTTGTGAAATTTATTATTCTTTATTATCAAGTAATTTATATTAGCTTGTAATGTTATACTTGGACATGTGATAACGATAAAGGTTCGTGAAATTTCGTGTTTCATATAGATAGATGTATAAAGTGTTATAGTGATGAGGGCAGGGTTGTAAAAGGGTGGAACACACCCTACTTTGCACAATACGAAGTTTGATTTAACCCTGAGTCGTGAAGGTGGGGTGAAAGTAGCCCATGCTGTTCCTTTGCATCTGATTGACAGTCTTCTACCTGGATTTTTCGGTAGTCGAACCGTTTCAGTCTGTCGCTGGAGGTTAAAAACTTTAAAAAGTGAAAACGTTGAATCGCCAGAAACAGTTGTGAATTAAATGTACTACTAAGTGTATCATTATTATTGTAAGTCATTATCTCATAGTACATAGTTTCGCGAGAAGTTACAGTCACAGAATTTGCGACGATACTGTTATCTTCATTTGTTTATACGTTTATAATTTTCAATGCAGACTATTCGTATTTGTGATCGAAAGTAAAGTTAGCCTGTAATTGGTTGTTATGCCTAATTGAAAGTCCCGAAACGTACATTACAAAATTACATTGTTCTCTGTGTTAAAACTCTTTATCGATCTCTTACCGTCTATCAACATTGTTTCGGTATCTAATCAGCAACTTTATCACTCGTTATTCTGTTGATTTTACAGAGGGTAACACAACTCTTACGTAATTAATATATTGATTCTCACGATTCTTATTTGAAGATTATTGAAAAAAATTCATGTAATTATTAATGCAATTTTGATCACGCTAATATTGCAATTCTTTTAAGTCCAAAATTATATATCTAAAATGTATAATTAATATGTATATTCCAATAATATACTTTATATGTGTGTGTGTGTGTGTGTGTGTGTGTAAAATTAGAAATATTATTATCAAAAATTATTTTTTAATTGACAATATTATCTATTTTACAACATTATAAAGAAAGATTATAAAACATAATTCCATCAAAAATAAACTAAATTAGAATTTTTCTTTCGACGTAACAAACTTCCATTAGAAAAATTAGATCAGCCCGTTGAAACACGAAAATTGTCTTTTACTTTACTAGTTTTGCAAGGAAGTTCAAATATAGTGATGAACGCCCGTTTAAAATATACAGATCGAAATAAAATATATATAGAGATCGAAATATTTCGAAAGCAAAAGGAAGAGAGACGATCTATCCTGTTTTACCATTTTTCTATCGAGCGTATCCGTGTCGTTGGCCGATGTGACCGCACGCGCACGCAGAAAATCGACACCGATCGCGTGAAGCGCCGTCGCGAAGTTCAGGGTGTTGATTTCATTTCCGGCGATCGGACAATACTTGCAGTTTGC
The DNA here is from genome assembly GCA_002806875.1 of Lepidotrigona ventralis hoosana. Taxonomy (NCBI): domain Eukaryota; kingdom Metazoa; phylum Arthropoda; class Insecta; order Hymenoptera; family Apidae; genus Lepidotrigona; species Lepidotrigona ventralis. The sequence goes on from NIPQ01090587.1 coordinate 9,907, forward strand.
ACTTTCTCGCGTTCGGTACCATGTAACGTTCACGAGAAATCGACGTACGTCTTAACCAATTTCACAAATCTGAATGCCTATCGATCATTACATGCGAACAGACAACAACTATACTTCTATAGAAACTCTGTGAGCAATAAATGAATTAGAAAAACAATATACATTATATATATATATATATATATATTATAATTAAACTTGTCAGTGAATATTACAAATGACGTTACAATAATGGCAATTATAGTATTAGAATACTGATCACATATATATACATATATACTATAATGGCCATTATTGTAACGTCACATTACATGCGAACAGACAACAACTATACTTCTATAGAAACTCTGTGAGCAATAAATGAATTGGAAAAACAATATATATATTATATATATATATATATACATATATATATATATATATTATAATTAAACTTGTCAGTGAATATTACAAATGACGTCCTCTAAATAATAAATATAAATATTAAATATAATAATTCTAAATAAGTTCCTTTATATTTGTATATTTGATACTCTATCTTTTATGGATCTTTTGTAAATTTTTGATGGGACTTGCCAGTCTTTGGGTAAAAAGCTGTTATATTAAAAGCAGTTGGCAATTGAAAGAAGATGACATGAAGGAGAGCTGAAAAGAGGGAAAAATGTCATATATCTCGAACCTAACATGCATCGCGACCTGTTATAGAGCGGCAGAGCCGGTATCCGACACTGGAGGTGGTGTTCCAAGTTCTGGCAAACATAAGGCACCGGAAGTGCTCAAGACTCACCACGAGTTACGCAAGAACATGGAACGTGGTCTGCACGAGCGTGATCGAGTCGGTGTCCAGGACTTCGTTCTCCTCGAGAACTTTGAGAGCGAGGACGCGTTTATCGACAATTTGCGAAAGCGCTTCAATGAGAATCTAATCTATGTGAGTAGAGGATGTTCCAAAAAAAGACGTTCTTTTTCTAAAGAAATTCTCAGACCAATTATCCGGAAGCCAGGTTTCACTTTCTTCCTGTATTGTCTAGTTGCGAACAATACCTGCAGTTGATCTAAGTTACTTTACTTGAAATCACTTATAGAAATGCATATGCTGAGGAACAAATGGAGCTTGAATTTATTTATGGAAAGTTTAGAAATTTTTAAATCTTTCCGACAAGTATTTGAACTTCTAGTTAGATTATTATCACCGTATTACAACAGTTTCGGATAAAAATTGTTGATTCAACAACGACAAAGTACATGACAAAGCGTTGCCAAAGAAAATGCCAAGATTTAAAAATACGAGATTATATTTATTTGACATTCCACAGATTTAAAAAAAACAGTTCTTTTTCTCGATTTGCAAAGCAGTTATACGTTTACTGAAAATTTACTAATTCAATTAGCTGTGCTTCAAACACGTGTTAATTTCCATGATAATTTCATTAACAAATCGACCTATCTGTTCCGTGTTCGCAAAGAATTTAATCTTTTATTGCTCAAACGAAGTGACGAAGTTTTACCAATTTTTCAGACGTATATCGGTCAAGTGTTGGTATCAGTGAATCCTTATAAAAAATTACCGATTTACACCTCAGAAGTCATTCAATACTATCACAGAAGAAATTTCTTCGAAGCTCCGCCACACATGTAAGACACTGAATTATAAAGTGTTCTATCTCCCAGTCTAGATGATTAATAATTCGAAATTTTTTGTTTCATTTCAGTTTTGCACTCGCTGATACCGCTTATCAATCTTTATTGAAGGAGAATCGGGATCAATGTATTCTCATCTCTGGTAAGAAGCAAATTAATTGCAATTTAAAGGTTGATAACAAACAAAAATATGTGAATATATAACACCTAAAAATTTATTAATATTATAGTAAATAAAACAAATTTCCATTTGAGTTCCACTTCTTTAGTTATCTTTATAAAAATTTTAAGATGCAGTCTAAATGAATGAAGCTTAAACTCCATTCAATTCATTTAATTTAAAATTTTACCAAGAGAGTAATAAAAATTCTTTAAAAAAAAATACAAATGCTCATCTATCGGGTATAAATTAAATACTCTTGGAACTGAAACTGCGTAGGCGAATCCGGTTCAGGGAAGACGGAAGCTTCGAAGAAGGTGCTAGAGTTTATCGCTGCCGCCACCGGGCACAAGAAACAAGTGGAAGAAGTAAATGATAAATTAATCGGTAGCAATCCGGTGCTCGAAGCTTTCGGAAACGCAAAAACTAATCGCAATGACAATTCGTCCCGTTTCGGCAAGTACATGGATATCCAATTTAATTTCCAGGTACAAATGAAAGAATTGTTTCATTGTTTCATCTTTATCGTTTGCCTAATATTAATAATTCAATTTAAAAATTGTTGCAAATCGACTAAAGTATTCAGATACTTCTGAACGATAGTGTGTATATATATAAATATATATATAAATATAAATATATATATATATATATATATATATATATATATATGTATATGAGAAAAATGTGTCATGAGTAAATGAAATCAAACACGTTTCCAGGGAGATCCAATTGGTGGAAACATCTTAAATTATCTACTCGAGAAGTCGCGAGTGGTGCATCAATTTTCGGGAGAGC
>NIPQ01090588.1:0-34264 GCA_002806875.1 Lepidotrigona ventralis hoosana
TATTCTTTAGAATTTCGTTTGGTTCTAAGATTTGTCTCTCCAATCGTTTCTATAATTTCATATGCTTTTTTGAATTTAAGATATGGGGAATTGTTGATCTTTTTGCTCTCGTTAGTGTGTAACTATATTAAGTATAATTTATTTCATAGTGATGCTGATAACTTTATATTTTATTGTGTAATAATTTTTCAGGATATTTTTTATCTTTAAACGCAGTCGCAACAAGTAATTGGCATAAGTTTCTTTTGTTATCTTGTCCAGTATGGTTTGATTTCGGACAAAAATTTATTGATGAACTGGAACCGATATATTACGTCTCGTTGTAACAATTTATGAATTATGTATTCATATAATAATTCGATTCATCTATTTGAACAAAAGTATTCCTTTAAAATTGTATGCACCTCTCGAGGCCTCCATTTATATAAATGTGGTCAGAAACGACTTAAGGCTATAACATGTATTTTAAACACGAAAAATAATTATTCGGTTAATTCTGCCGTTGTCTTAAATATTTGAAATAGGATATGTTTACCGAAATAGGATATGTATTTTTCTACAGTCAGAAACGACTTAAGGCTATAACATGTATTTTAAACACGAAAAATAATTATTCGGTTAATTCTGCCGTTGTCTTAAATATTTGAAATAGGATATGTTTACCGAAATAGGATATGTATTTTTCTACCAAAATTTGTAGCTTTGGCTGCCAATTTTTGTAGAGCAAATGTCTGCACAAATTTCAAGTTGTTTTGTAAGGTTAAAATATAGCAAAAACCACCTTTCCAAAAATCTTCCAAAAATCCCACAGTACCGAAAAATATTTTCTCATTAAAGTATGAAGTTGTGTCAGTGAATTGTAAAGAAACTTTTTCCAATGAATTTTTTTCTTTTAGAACTCGTACGAAGTAATGTAATTTTTTACGTTTGCATTTCAGGCCAATAATATTTTTTATTCAACAGCTTCAGTGTTTTAGCAATTCCTTGATGTATATTCCCAAATGAATAAAGAATTGTTGCAATAGTTTTAATTTTTCTTTTTTATTTTCAAGTTGTTTTAATAATTCAGCTCCAAGTTCGACTGTCCGCCTTCAATAATCGCTGTTTTTATTTTTTTCATCATCACTTGCGCTAAATTCACCATCTTCACTACAACTTCCAAAGAATATAATCAACAGATCAACGTAATTTGACGACGAGTTTTAAGAACAGCAAAAATTGTTGACTCGCAAATTTTCAATAACAGTCCTACCTTGTCTTTCGTACAGACAATTTGTTTATCAAGCTCAATTTTACAATCTTATACACGTTCAGTAAAATAAATTCAATATACAATTGTAAATTAATTCTTATTTTTAGTTAACGTTAAGTCTTCTTAATTTCTTAACCGAACGTGAGGAAAATATTACTTTTCTTATTGTCCCATTGCCAAGTTGAAATTTTACAATATTATTAATTATCGTTAATTATGGAGATCGCATTACACCGCGATATCGTATAGAACATTTATACTATTATAGTCAAATTGTATTCAAAATGAGGCTGTGAACTATACCGAAGAAAATATTCTACGATCCAATAATTACCGTCAAATTATCTAAAGAGAACAAAATATGCTTTAAAATATGAGGGACCCTTGAGTTTTGCGCTTACATGAAGCTTAGCGTGGCAATCATATGATACCGAAGAAAATATTCTACGATCCAATAATTACCGTCAAATTATCTAAAGAGAACAAAATATGCTTTAAAATATGAGGGACCCTTGAGTTTTGCGCTTACATGAAGCTTAGCGTGGCAATCATATGACCATATCAGCAGTAAATTTTATAAGAAGATACGAACTTATAAAATATATTATACGTAAAGTTAAAATTATAAAATCTTAATTCGGGAAAACTACAAAAAATATTTTTAATTTAGTGGCAAATTTTTTTGGTCGGTTAAAAATTTTTTAGGTAGTTAAAATTTTTGGTAGGTAAATTTTTAATTTACTGGTTTTTCCCAATTTTGTTTTTTCCTATATTTTCTTTAATAAGAGATTAAATTTATCCCTAAAATTAAAAAATCAATCAGGGGAAATTGAAAAAATTTTTTCGCGACACCGAATGTTTATGTGATATGCTAGTAAGCAAATGATAAAAATAATTTATATGATTTAATATAATTATATAATTATATTATATTTGATATTTGATTCCATTTCATCTGATAAATTATCAGATATAACGAAATATGTAATATTTTCATCAAAAAAAATTTTTTAATACAACGTTTTCTTTAAAAAAAGTACAAGAACTTATAAATTATAACTTTTTCTCACTTCTTCCGATTAATTTCTCATTTTAAAAACAAAATTAAGTTTCTCAAAAAAAAAAAAAAAAAAAAAAAAAAAAAAAAATAGCCAAAATTGGAAAAAGAAAACTAAACTAGAAATTTACCACGACGTTAAAGATGTTCAATGTCTTCATAAAATTATTGCTGCTAAGGGACAGTTCAAAGAGACAGTTTCTCTAAAGTATAGAATATAATTCTCCAAAGAAATAAAATATAGAATTTAGAAAATGCTAAATCGTTTTATGATATAAGAAGAGGGCGGCGAAGCATTTCGAAGTCTCATTTTGGAAACACATTTTGGTTTAAAATTTCCGTATTTAATTTCTTTATGATGTTCGATTCGAAATGAAAATGCATTGCGGAACATAGGTTAGAAAGCTATACAGATTTTCTGATTAATTTTATCAAACAAATATTACGAGAAGTTAAAGCATTGTTACGTGCTTTATCGCGGCCCTTCGGGAATTCCGGGTTTATGACCAGACCGACCATTGAGAACGGAACAAAACGAAATTTTTAAATTCATTATAATGAAAGATCAATTGATATTGTTAACAATACCAAAAATATTTTTTCTTAAAAACAGCCGCAATCGCGTCACAAACTGGATCATTAAGACTCCACGCATTTAACTTCGTGCGACAGAATATGCTTCCCCTGTTGAGAATAAATGATTTATCTCAATGACGAGATTTCTTTTCGCTTGAAAAATGCAAGGAAATATTTATATATTTCGATTACATATGTTGATGCGAAATATTTACTTGATTATAACTAATATCGTCTATACTTTTTGTGTTCAAGTCACTGCAATGTTTGTGATGTATCCGAATTTGGAGCCAATTATCTGACATTTTGTCTGTAAATGCATTGGGCAGTTCGTATATGTGACTGCTCATATGATGCCATTCGTTCCGATGGGATCAATCTCTTCGATTCGAGATTGTAATGATGATAGTCATTCTTCAGCATGACAAGAGAATCCTTCTTAAGTTTATGTGAGTCTTTGACCTGCTGCACATTTAGGTAATGTATATATTCCTTGCACTATTGAGACCAGAAGTTCTATTTCACCTTTTGTGTTGTCAATGTGATGGGCATTTTGCTAAAATTGTTCTCAGGCTCATTAATGAATTACTGATTAGAAAATATATAAGAATCAAGGCTGAAGGATTTGGATTGGAAGTGGAGTCGGGAATTGAGGATTGCCTCGATTTCAATGATGAACATTGAGCTGTTCGAGTGTGTATAATTTTTCTCTGTAAACACTGTGATATTTGAATAATTTGACCGTAGACTTCCATGAGTTTCCGAAAAAATAGACGAAAAGACTGACATCCCTTATCGGCGAGGAAATGTAGACAAAAAAATTTCATTTTTCAAAGTCCGGTAAAGTTTGATCATTTCATTCTTTGCATGTACGAAATTCCGTTATCTGAGTGAATGTTGCGACAAGTTTCTTTTTTCCGCGATGAATTGTTATGAGATTGCGCGATAAATATTTCAGTTGTGCACAGCCTTGGTTGAAAAGGGCGATATTGATCTTTATGCATGTTTGATCGTGAAAACGTTTTTCTTACCCCTTTATATATTAGATGTAATAATAAGTTTTAAAGTGTTTTTTTCGAAAATTCAAGTTCTATTTGTGAAAAAAGAAAATCTGCATTTAATCGTTAAAATATTCTCCATTATTATTCACGATCTTATGCCATTTGTCAGGCAACTTGCGAATTCCAATCGTAAAAAATAGTCATCTTTTGAATGCCATAAAATCAAACCGATTGCTCTGCTTCTTGAAATGTTTTAAAGCATTTTGCATTTTTACATCACATCAGATAAAGCACTTTGCATTGACAGAAAAAGCTATGTCTGGACTATAGTCCATAGTATATATGCCGGCTGCTTCCAATCAACTGTACATAATGTTTCCTAATCGACATAGCAACATGAGGGCTAGCATTGGCATAAAACAATTTCATAGGACGCAATCTTTTACCAATAAATGTTTTCGGCCGATTTTTTTATTTAACTGCAGCAATTGTTGTTTGTAGCGGTCAACAAAGAAAGTTGCAATTCATCAGTTTTAATAGGGATACGGTTGCACTTGCAATCACTATCACTCATGTTTAAATCATCTAAACCAAAACTCATACATGCTTTCAGATATTATTCCTAAGAATAGAACAAATCGATTCATATACGTTTTCTCCGCTATGAAGCTTATATCGAGTGCAGTGATGGATAAATCTTTCCTTGCTTGCCATTTTCAAATTGTTTAATTTTTAGATTATTTTTACAGTATTGTCAAATTGATTATCATTTTTAATACTATCAAAATATTACTATAAAATTAAAAAATATGTATAAATTATAATATATATATATATTAATTATATATATATATATTAATTATATATATATATTAATTATATATATATATATATATATATATATATATATATATATTATTTATAATAAGATGAGAAAAAAAAAAGAAAAATGCTCGAATTTTAAACAATTAATACTTATGTTACCCAAATGCTTTAAAATTTATTTGTATAACAGAAAGAGCTGCAATAATTTACATCGTAGTTGTAGAACGATCGACATTTGGTGATGTGTGTAAATTATACATTATGTATCTAGTTTGTGACAGATGGATTTATACGGAATCTGACGCATTTTTCATCGAATATTGTTATTTATTGTTTTAATTTTGTCATCATTGTTGTGCCACTAGATCTGTTGGAATCTTCAGGCGGTCTTCAGGGCGGACGAGAAATTGTCGATATAACGCCAAAGAACACGTACGTGTGCATTCGGAATCGTAACAGCAATGGCATGATATTTTCTTGGATAATTTCAGTGTTAATTAATGTTCGCGCGCGATTTAGTAGGACGAAGTATACGATGACAATTGTTGTTCTTTAACGAACTTTAATGGGTTTTGCGCGCCTAATTTCCAAGGGTAGTGAAAGTGGATCTTGAGAGATGAGCTCGGCTGTTCGAAGTCGTGCGAATACTCTCCTCCTGAAGTGGAGGACGTGAGCTAAACTGGACTATCTCGAAGTCAAGCGAATTCTAGTCTTCAACCCGTTAGAAAGCAGGGAGAGCTCTCTGTTTCCCGGCTTTGGGAAATTTCTTGGCTCCAAAGTGGGGCATATGGCGCAGATGTCAGTCTTTGTTTTAATGTGACTTTGTCCAAATATTTACCTATATTCGGGAAAGTGAAAGCGTTGCTTTATGCCATGGTCGAGGACCATGTTAGGTGTGGAACAAAGATTGGCCAGGGGGTCAAGGGTTTATGACGACTTGAAGTTATTGGAGGTTCACTTGAGGCTCATAAACCATTTCTCGTCGATTTTGTAAAGCAAAAATGAGAGAACGATGGTAATATCGATGGTAATATGTATAGATGGTAGTATGACGATTTTTTGCAAATGTCGAAATTTCGGCAAAAATAACAAAAATAGGCGTTACGTATTTCAAGAAGCTACTGCGTAAAAAATATATCTTGCTTTAATAAAGTTCTGTGAAATTGTAAGTATAAGTCTTCTCTACATTTGGTCTTGATCTGCAAAAATATACATAAAGCCATGTATTAATAATTTAAAAATTTTAAGTTATTATATAAAAAAAGTGTGAAAACACGGATTCTTTCTGATATAGAGTGGAATTTCGGTTACTTCGTCTGTGGTTAGTTTTACATTTCAGTATTGAAAGTTTGATAACACTGTTGTGTGACTTTCAAAAATCATGTTGCTGGTTCATTCACTAGGTTCGTTCGCTGGTTCATTCGCTGGTTCCCCAACTCAACGTTATCTAAACGTAAAGTGCGCCATTTTTTAGTCTGTCGGTATTTCAGGTCAGGGGCCACGAAAGTCCGTAAGATGCAATGTCTATTCGTACACCTCTTCTGTGACTTGAGAGCGAGTTTTAATTTTTTTTTGTAACCATCTCATTAAAACTTTTTGTTTTGAAGTTCCACAAAATTAGGAACTCGTTCGGGATTCCCACATTTATAGCATTACTTCTCATTCGCGTTACAAATTTAAATTTAAGCATATTCAATTTTATTCATAATTTCAAAATTAAAAGTTTTACAACATGTGATTTAAATTAGTTCAAGAATATATTAAGTAGAGTATGATACAAACAATTTGTCAAATTTGTTTATAAAGTTAATGAAACAGTGATTAAACGAACATGAAATATATCATGTTGTATATCATTGAACTTTTTATAAATATCTATAAACTTAAAATATCTTGAACTTTTATAAATATCTATGTCAGTTTTCATTGCGATATTTTTTATGAGTCAAGAATTATTCAAAAACGTCGTAAAAATTCTCAATCCGTGCCACTGTGTGTTTTAATGCAACTTATAATTAATATTACGCGGTTTATTGTAAACTCGACATTTTCTGACTTTACAACTGTCTATTGAATAGTCGAAACAAGCAATTTAAACATAATCGCGCCTTTTTTGTGGAATCAACGCGTCGTTGAATTGTCATTTTGCCGAATTTTGTGTATTAATACACTGTGCGTGTTTCGTTACGGATTTTGCATTTAATTATATGATATGAAATTATATGAAATTGTGATCACGACAGTCTCTCTAGATTTCACATTATCCACGCGATCCTGCATGTATGATCGAACTCTTTTGACTTGTGTGGTATGTGGAGGTATTCGAACAGTCTGTGATTTTCGGTACTTCCGTATCTGCTAATGTTTGCATCTGCCATGCGCTCTTTTCCAAAATGATGATGTTCGATTAATTGCGACATTTTCTCATGATCTGTCCAAAACTTGTACTAAATGAATATGCAGCTGTATGTAATTTGCTAGATCACGCATCACTAAGTACGAGTTATCAGGCATCGCATCAGAGCAGCATATTACGTGTTTGTTATCGTACATTTCTGATAAACAATTCCAGGCTATTATCATAATTATTTTTTAGAATGATGAAGGCTGCGATTGTTTTGATGTAGCTTTTCCATTACGTAAATAATATAATTTTTTAATTTTACTCAATTCCGATTGCTCATTAGCGTATTAAACGCGTCTTTGAACGTAACACATGTTTCGATTTGTTTGTCAAATTTATCAAAAATAAGAACGAAGGAAATGCGGATGAATTGCACATTGCTATTGTGAAGCTCACAAGTTGAAACAGCGGCGCTAAAAATGTTGGTTGTATAACGATCGCTAATTATATCGTCTAACTATAATGGTTTGTTGCGGTTATTAATTCTTGGTTTCTTCGAAATTTTTCGACATTTTATTTTTCGACAAGTTCTAATTTTATTATCGTTCCGGATGTTATTGAAAGTTTCGAATTGATTATGCAGTCTCTGAATACAATCGCGTAATTTGACAGACTTCTTTACGTATCAAATCTTGATATTTTGAACATTGAAATGAAATTTTGTTGTTACTTACGTTTTGAAAGAATGTCGTTCTTGCTTCAATTCGCGGATGTGAAACGCGGATTCCTCGGATATGTTAGAAATTGACAACATCATTTTAAACGAAGGCAAAAAAAGAAACAGATTGGTAATTTGTATGTAACGAGCTTATCTTTGATTGAATTTCGTTGTGATCGTTTCTGGATTATGGCAACTCTTCAGATAAGATACTGGTTACTCCGCTTTTCTCAAGATCCTTAGAGACAATCCTTGAATGAGATAGAAAACCTTGTTTCATGATGGAAACGAGATCTGTTCATGAAACTGCTGTTTTTGTGCATATATTACATTTCTATAAATCGGTGATCCGGTTCAAAGAATTATAAATGTCTGTAGTGGCACAAATTGCGTATTTACTAACGAAGCTACGATGTTGTTCGTCAAATTAATTTTAGACTATTTTATTCATTGTAAATGTAATATAGTTAAAATAATTCTATTGCCATAATAAAACAACTTATAATTTTAAAGAATTAGTTAGCAAAGGAGAATTTTTAAAAGCGTCATTTTCTTATACATGGTAAATAGACGTGCAAAGAAAATAGTTTCATTGTTTGCATTAATTTTGTACATACGAGATCCTACCGTATTTTCGTATGTATTATGTTGGCCAAAATTAAATTTAAACTGCGTTTTTTTTTTGTATGCAAATGAAAGGCGAATTTTTCATGAGAAACAAAAAATATTGGGTCGGTATATAATTATTGCGGCTTTTTATCGCGACTTTTTTATTCTTTGAAAATTGACGTTTTTTTTATTTTTTTTTTTTTACAACAATAATCCTTTCTTTTCAGATAGTGAAAATGCGTATCGAAAATTGCTGTGAAAAAAAAATAAACAAAATGCCAATTTTCAAAGAATAAAAAGGTCGCGATAAAAAGCTGCAATAATTATGCACCGACCCAATAATATATTGTCCATTTTGTTCGATCACCATTTTTCAAGCAACTTCATGATTCCGCGTTCAAGAAAGTTCTTGTCTTTTTCGACAAAACAGCTCCAAGAATGATTCGATATCCCCATCAGCAGTAAAATTTAGCAAACCAATTCTGACACAGTTTTAAGACTTTCTCAACGTCTTCACATCAGATAATTTACAACATAACATACAGATATAAGCTTGTACAGCATTTTTTTTTCGCCAGGACGAGATTTATTATTTAATTCAAACTAATTTCGATACTTCTTTAAGAAGAATTGGTTATTTTCTTGATTATTGGTTCAGATTAGATAAATTTCCGGTCAACGAAAGCCGGAATTATTCTAGTACGTACAATAATTTGAAAATTGACGAAGTAAATGCTTTTATAAATTGTTTAAAAAAATTTAAATTAATATGAAAGATATAAATTGAGAAATTTATTCAAAATTTTATTATTCTAATGAGTTGAATATTGAAAAGAGCGATAATGTTCGTCAAAAGTGACTATAAGAATTGATGTCATGAAGAATTTCGACAAAACAAAACAAAATTGTAAGTATAAAAATATTCTACGAGCTGATTCTCTTTCTTAAATGTGTATTCAATGTTGAAAAGATATGTTCTACTTATTTTATTGACTCAAACGACATGCGATAATTGGTATTTTTTGGAGAATAACTTTGATAATATATGTGAAGATCATTGGAAGTATATGCTTTAAATGCAACATTTATCAAAAATAAGAACTATGTTATGTAGCAAAATTTCTGTAAATGCTCCATTAAAAAATTATAATAAAAAAATAAGAAAAAATAAGAAGCTAAATAAAAATTTATTGAATAAAAACTATTTTCAACGATGATTGTAGTTAACTAGATCTTAGATCTTTAGATTCCGACTTATGTAGGACTCTGAAAGCAAAATTTCACTATACCGAAAATATTTATATCGAATGATTTGAATATTTAAGATTGATTATAAGAATCAAAATTCCATGTGAAGAAATTAGATAAAATTGTCATGAAATTCAGTCCATCACAAATTTAATAGCGATATCAACTGAAAGAAGGATGATACTTTGGATGCATAGTTAACATAGTATAATATATAGTTTTACATTTTATATTTTGTTATAATTTTTTAATAAAGTTTATTAACTTATGAAACTTTCGCTACATGACATTTTTAGTCTTATTTTCATCCATAGAACAAAGTTTAAATATTATCAAATTAAATATTCTCAATTAAATATTCAAACATCCTATATTTGGGAATTCGCGGTGGGGGTGGTCGGTCATGTGTGTTATAAAGGATCATGGTTATGTGTGTTATAAAGAAAGTCGATAGTATTATAAAATGCACATTGAAGGTCAATCATAAAACAGATACACAGAATCCTCCAACCCTAGGACCTGCGAGATCCCTCGCAGGAATAAGGACGTTACCTGTAGACTATAAAAGATCGCCGGCGAAAGTACAGGCGAGATCAAAATAGAATTGAGGACTTACAGGAGCACTTGATAACTTGATTTAGTTAGGAAAATCAATCATTCTCTCAATCCGAAACTATCAGATCAAATAGACGATATCAAAGAAACAGACCTGGACCAGTTCTTAAAAATTATATCGCTTATCCAGAAAATATTACACGAAATGCACAAACAACCTAGAAAGAGTCTGAGCAATAATCATAGTGAAAGAACTAGATAATGAGCAGCCATGAAAACCTCATAATCATCATCTTATGGAACGCCATTGCCATTAAAAAAAAGATATCTGAACTTTATAAATTTTTGATAGACCATAATATAGACATCGCAATCATTACCGAAACATCTGGTTTACTCCAAAAGACACTCTTAAATTACCTAAATACAAAATACACAGACAAGAAGAACCACCATTTACCAACAATAAACCAAGAGACGGAATATTAATAGCTGTTCACAATGATATTCCTACGGAAAACAGGCCACAATCAACCACTTCAAACACAGAAATAGTTACCATCAAGATCAAAACCATTCTCAAACTAACGCTCGGAGCAGTATACCTCCCCCCCCCTCCCAAGTCAAAATAAACCCCACTGATCTGGACGTCATCGAATTGTCGCAAGAACTAAAGGATTCTACATCATCAGCGGTGACTTCAACGCCAAGCACACCTTGTGGAACAACACAAAAAGAAATAAAAATGATTCCTCAAAAATCATTCTGAGTTACACAATTATCAAATCATCCACAGCTCCATTTACACCCATAGAAAATCAAACTGCACTTTCTTCAACACTGATATTTTCCTGTCAAACGTCTCCTTCCCACAAAATTGCCACACCATAGACGATTTATCATCAAATCACTTATCGATGATCCTCTCACTCACAACCCAAAACAACGCAAGACGACAACACTAAACTGATTGGAACACATTTGCCAAAAACTGCAGCAGATTCAAAATAAATCAGAAACTAACAACCACAGCCGACAACCACATAGCAACGAAATACAAGCACTCACCCGGCTAATCCAAAAATCTTTTCGAAACGCAACGTCCAAAACTCCAAATGATCAATTCTCCCCCGCAAACCCAATTCTTCAAAACCTCATCAAGGAGAGAAATAAACACAGGCGGAAGTTCTAAAAAAACTGATACAAGCTACACAGAAATCTCTTCTCAAATCTCATCTGCAAATATATCGTAAAAGTCAAATATATCGTGAAATCAAATATGGCAGGACAAATTTGCAAACATCAAGAATACGGACCATACACTTTGACAAACCTTCAAGATTACCGGCCCCGTTCTATATCCCACACACTTCACTACATAGACGAAGAAAAAGCCGAAAGAAAAAGCCTGGCTGTAAACTTCGAAAAAATACACAACTCTGCACGGAATACAACTTCTTCCATCGAGCACGACATCGAAAAACTTCCAAGTACATACAAGCACACCTTAATCAACTCCAAGATTACTTCACAAACTGGAAATTGCCAAAATCAACCCAGTCAAAACGCAAGTCATTGCCTTCACAAAGAGATCCAAATCTACAAACTAAGTCTCCATCGCAGGACACAACATCCTTTGGTCCCCCATGGTCAGTACCTTGGCTACTAGCTTACCTATGCTAAAATCACTCCCTGTGGTGGTCCCAGCGACCACCAAAAGAACAAATCTAGCTTTCACCGCATTTGGAAGACTATACCTGCTACTCCACAGAAATAGCAACCTCAAAACAAATATCAAATTAAACCTATATAAGATGTGCGTTAGGTCGATAATAACATACGGTCAGCAAATCTGGGCTGCAACAGCAAAGTCATACATTAGCAAGATTCAAAGAATTCAAAATAAATTCTTACTCATCATCCTCAACAAACCGTATGATATACCCATCCGTATACTACACGAAATAGCGAACATTCAAACAATTCAGGATTACATTGCAAACTCACTTGAAACGGCTCTCACATCAAAACCTACTCATCAGCCAAACAGTAAACTACACGTCAACAACACATCCCACTAAAAATTAAAAAAAAGTACCTAAACACGTAATTGTCACTTCATAAAACGAACAGGGTCAAAACTCAAAAAGAGAAACCAATAATGATATGCAGGTTTTTTGAAATTTTTCTTGCTCACCTAGTAACCATAAAGTCACACTATCTCTCCTGAGAAGCATCCACCCAACAAATACATCTTTTTATGGGGTTACCAAACCCTAGGCAATTAAATCAACTATAAAAAGAAAAAAGGCAAGATCAATTTTGCTACAGATCAATTAGCCTATTGAATATCTTAGGCAAAATTCTTGAAAAAATCATTTCCCAACACTTCCTCACACATATAGACAAATCTCATGTCATAAATTCACAACAATTCGGCTTCCGACAAAAACACTCCTGCATACCTACAGCGCGTCAGAGAATATATTATTATAGAAAAAAATAAGAACAAAAACTTACTACTGGACCTCCAAAAGTTTTTAACTCAGTTTGGCATACCGCCTTACTAACAAAACTACACAAAATAAACATTTCTGCACAGCTCATCAATATTATAACAAGCTACTTCCACAGCAGAAACTCCTACGTCTCAATAAATGGTTCTAACTCAACAATAAAAAATATCTCAGCCGATGTTTCTCAAGGATCTATACTTGACTCTTTCCTGTTCATACTATATATTTGTAGGAATAAAAATACAGAAATGTTTTATTCCTGCGTTGTTTTAAAATGAAGTTGGAAAGTACAGTTGTTGTAATGTGGATTGAAAAAAATATAGTCTTAGTGCTGCGGTAAGAAAAAAAAGATTGTTACTCTATTCGCTTGTTACGTTTCTACTCGTGACTCACAACTCTCTGAATCCCTTTTCGATCTGCTTCCTTGAAGCATTCGTCGCTCTCACTCATGCATACAAACATTCGTACTTTTGATGATTTTGAGTTCTAGGCCTGGGTGGCTAAAATAAATATCCCACGCCTAGCCTTCACTCTAGATGGCGGCTATTGTGTCTCGTCCGGGCCCTTTCTCAGAATTCCCAATCCCACATATAAATGATTCTCAGAACCAAAACAAACACCAGATGACACCGCTATATACGCCTCCTCATAGAGCCTAAAAAAGCTACCTCGTACATTCAAAATCACATAGACATAGACATATTAACCGTAACATCACATAATTACTAGGTATTAACCGTTAATCCCAAGAAGACACAAACTATCACTTTTTACTATAAAGAAAAATATTAAAACCGATCACAATCGCTGGTCATAATATGCCCTGGTCTTTCACGGTGAAATACAGTCATCCTTAACTCCAAAATCACATGGGCACCTGCTATGGGAAAAAGAACTCATCTTGTATTTACCAACTCATATTTTACCTACTCATATCAAGAAATAGTTATCAAGAAATAATTAAAGTTAATTTACCCATTCAAGATCAAAATAAAACTAAACCTTTACAAAACATGTAAAGGCCCATTATCTATGAACATCAAATTTGGGCTGCCGCTGTTAAAACGTACATTAACAAAATACAAAGAATTCAAAACAAATTTCTCCATATTTTAAACAAACTCTACGATATCCTTATTAAATAGCTACACGTTATCGTTAACATGCCGATTATGAATATATTACAAATTCAATCACCGCGTACCACCCGACTCGCCATAATCCACTCATCAGAAACAATTACACTGGCAATTACGACGTCAGCATACCATTAAGAATCAGGACCAGGCTCCCAAAACATGCAATTACACACGCTTAACTATTCAACTACACATGGTCAACATCGTATACAAGCACCGCAGGTTTTCTGAAAATTTTTTCCTGCAACCATATTGCATCTGCATTAAACACATCTATAACATCTTATCATCACTAATCAACCAAAATTTACATGTTAAAATGCAAATTACAGGGACACGTCACCCCAGGGACTGCAGAAAAGATAAAACTCAAGGAAGAAAAAAAAAACAAACGAGATCAATTGGATTCGAGCTATCGGATGAGCTGCAACGTTTTTGTATAAACACTGAATTGTATAATTATATAAAATACAAATCGTAGAAATATATGTATATTTCTTACAGTGTTGAACTATTTTGTGGATTGCTGTCCTCGACTATATTTCTGGACTGTTATTCTAGACTCTCGCGGCGCATGAAGTCGACCCTTATATACGCCGACTCTCTTTGTCTGATCACGTAATCGGGAAGGTAAGGTATTTCATGATTATTGACCAATATTGATTATCAGACGCATAAAATAATTTTGGCAATTACTAATGTAGTCCCGGATATGTGCCCCTCACCTTATATTTAATAGGGATACGTCCTGGTCTAGGACCAGAGGACGTATCCCTTACTCTGTATATTATTACTATATTAAAAAAAAGTATAAACAATTTAATCATGAAAATTTTTTATTATATTCACTTATACAGTGAATATTAAAAGTGTTATAATTTTTCTTTAGCAAATATATGCTGTAGTTTAATATGTATTAATGATAAAAATAAATTCTAAATATAAAAAGTAACCATTCTTTGCGACTGTATTAATTATTAATTATACAAATAAAAATATAATTTCTGCAAAAATTATTTTTTAATATCACTTAAAATGTACAAATACGTTAGTAAGTAAAAATTAAAAAGGAATTTCTTATTATTTAAACAAGCTTGTATACATATATTTGTTTAAATAGATTTGGATATAACTTTTATATTATACTAAATCATTCTTTATATGTAATATTAGAAATATTATAAAAGTTATATGATAAATTAGGTGGTAAAAAGTTTTGTAGGGTCGCTGGTACTGCGTTGAAGTATGTTCCACTTCTTTCTCGAAAAACTGTATCTTGTACTGTATTGGATATATCGGTTTGAAAATTTTGGACAGTGCTAGTTGGAATTGTTTGTACAACTATTGGTTGAGTAGCCGTATGTGAAACAGTTTGTATTACCTAGATAGATAAAAATAAATAAATACTACTTCTTTCTGGGGAATAATTGAATTATAATCTAATTCAGCGTTCCTTAATCTTTTGTTTATCAAGGATTCTCTGTAAATAACTTTCAGTTGTGGCGGCTTCCAAAACGTATTTTCCCTCACTTATGTATGTAAGGTTAAAACTATAGGTTAAAAAACGCTGATCTAATATACGTACAAAATAACAATAAAACTTAATACTAATCGATACAGTTAATTCTAATTTTACTTATAATATCAAACAGTTCCATTTTTCAAGTCAGAAATTTTTAATTACTAATTATGATTTCAAAAATTTTAATTATGATTTTTATATTTGTATAATTGTATATCTGATGTTTTAAATGGAATAATTAGTTTTTTATTCCATATACAGTATATTTAAAATTAACGAAATATACATGTACATATGTACATATACTTATAATAACATATATTTATAATATATATGTAATATATATATATGTACTATAGTATAATATATATATGTATATATGTATATACATGCTATATATATGTATAATATATATAGTATATATATATATATATGTACATATACATTTTATTAATCATTTTACATCATACGTAACTAATAATTTCTTAATATTTTATTTTAATATAGCTATTAGAAATATTTGCATTGAATAAACTGCATTGAATTAAAATTACAGACATATGTGCAACATATTTCAAAATTATATTAATATTTAAAATAATAAATTCATCAGCTTTGATCTCATTTTCGAGCTTTATCAATCTCTATATTTCAATAATTTTTTTAAAAATTTTACTTTTATTTAATCTTATAAGTAGTACTAATATTTGATAAACATTGTGAGTGATATTTGTTAATAGTTGTCTCAATATTATTCTTGATTATTTTACAAATAAACTATTTATATAGAATGGTCCATTNTTAGGATGTATACAAAATTTTCAATATCTGCTTTCTTGACGATATATGATATTAATGTGTTTTAAATGAACGTTAGAGTTGGAATTGTAAATGACACAAAAGTGCATCGCTGCTAATCACTATTTTACAAATGCACAATCGCGGTGCCGGCTTGTATAGTGTTACAATATCTGCTGAACTAATAATTTTTTGGTATAAATGGTTTAATACTTTTTTACGGAGAATGACGAGCTGAATCGATTAATGTATTAAAAATGATTTAACTTAAAAAAACAAACTTGACACTTTTTATGCATCTACATTAAAAAATGATAATTATATCAATTAATACCTTTTTCAAAACCTTAACTTTTATCTAAAACATTTTTGGATATAAATAATCATTTAGAAAATATTTCAACTTCTAGCCTTAGGGCACTAACCCGATGTATCACAAAAGATTGTTGATCAATGAATTAAATTTATAGATTAGTCTATAAAAATATGATTATTATCAGGTAGCCACAATGTAATATAATCTTAATTTAAATTTAGTTGAAATTTTTTGAGAATATCTTATAAGATCTTATATATATATATATACTATATATATACTATATATATAGTATATATATAGCATATAGTATAGTATAGTATATAGTATACTATATACTATATATATAGACTTTCGTAACTCACTGAAAACATTAAAAATGCCTTCAAATAAATATTCAGCTACGTGTCTTGTAACTTTTTTTTTACTTTTTAAGCCATTATTCGGATTAGAATAGAAAATTAATATCACGTGCAAAAGAGCTGAGAAGAATAAGATCTAATAGAAAGTAACTTTTAGACAATTTTCGCCATCAAATGAAGGTTGATATGAAATATATGAATGAACAGAAAAAGAAAAAGCAACAAAAATCAACAGACGAATTCGAAACACTTTATATGAGCATATGTACATATTTTCCTAATTACAGAGTAATCTTTTTTTTCTGTTTTTCTTTATAATTAAATTTTGTCTTTCAATTTAAAAAAATTATATTTAGTCTTTAAAAATTAATTCTCACGAAATTTATAGCACTCATGTAAGTAATATGCAAAATTGCTATAAATTCTAAATTTTCAAGAATAAAATATTATACATACAACGCACGAAAGACGCTTGTAATAATAACGCTTAATATTGCAAATATATTAATTTAGATCATACACATTTCGCACAGATGCAAATTCATGCATATATTAATTTTTTAAAATCAATTTCTATTATCGTTAGCAATTTAATGATGTTAGCATAAAATTGATGTTTATAAAATATAATTTAAAAATATGTAAGTTATATAATTGTTCTCTTTTATAAGAAAACAAATCTTTTTTACATGCTACAAAGGAATACCAAGACATTTCTTTGTAAATTTAACTATTGGGCGATTTAGCAACTTCACTACAGCGTTTTCTTTTCTGTGACAACAAACTGAAGGGAAAAGGGAAAAATACAGATGTGATAATCACTAATTTAGCAATCCTACATTGATTATTTAGAATAACAGAGATGAGACGATGAATAATAAGGAAACAGAGATTATATTTGGAAAATACTGAAATATTATTTCTAGATCTTTTAAAAACTAACTACGGAAGAGTGAGAAAAACCAGAGTGTCTTCTAGTAACAGAAGCAAATTTTGTCCCAAAATTTCGGAATAGTCCGGACGTTACTTTAACTACGGATTATTATATCTAATTTAATTTTATTCAGTATGTACATATGATCATATATATCATAGATATCATATTGATAGCAATTTCATACAATGGTTAATTTGCGGAAAAAATTATTTCATCAATAATTTTTATTAATCTTTTCTGATATGAGCGGTTGGATCCCAATAACCTTGAAAGAAACATTTTGAAAAAGAGAACACATGAGTAACCTCTTAATAATAACTTACTTTTAACTTATCAGACTATTTTAACATATCAGATAAAATACATACTTTTAATATAGTATTATACTTTCAATACAAATTATTTATTAATGATATGTGTAGTTTTATTGAAATGTTCATTTCAAAGAGGAAAGCTCGAATTACGCAAATCTGAACTTTATTTGAAAGAACAGTAGGTATTGGTTTGGATTAAATGAAATCCACAAATAAATTTTATTGACACATAAATGTATGAATGTATACGATGTACCATTATTATATTATCGACACATATGAATATCTCTGTTGTTGTTATCTTGGAGATATGAAAGAATTTGTTAACAAACGTTCAGTGTCAAAAGGATTATAATTGGATTGTAGTAATTTTGGAACAGTTCAAGATTATTTTAACATTCATTTTTTTTAAATTGTTTACTAGATTTTTTATTCTTGGCACTGGAAAGCATGTTGATAATTCCTATTTCCAAACTTGATAATTCCTATTTGAAGATCAGGCTACGTTGTTGCATAATGTGAGTTTCAATATAATATTATATTAATAAATAATTTACATTCTTTTAGATTCTATAATAGTCGAGGATTTATATACCCTAAACCAATACTTACAATGGCACAAAAAACAAATGTATGGAAGAACATTTACAAAATGGCATTACATTTAGCAGGAGCAACGAATAATCTGTAAATTTTTATATATTCATTATATGTAAAATTTAAGTAGAAATGCACGAAATACACATGTATAATATAAAAAGTACATAATATATCCAAAGTATCATAAAACTGCTGAATTTCTGCATAAATTCTATTTCTTTGAGTGTTCGATAATATCCATATCAATTTTAACTCTTATTATTAAATCAATATAAATTATATTTAAATTATACTAATTATAATTATATCATTAAATCATTAGAAAACATTTAGAGTTAAGTTACTTAATTTTTAATTTAATTTAATTTAATTATTAATCCTTATCAAGGAAAATACAAAATAAAATCAGATACTTTAAGTTTTAGCTATCTAATACAAATTATTATAATCATCTATAACACAACAATATTTGGAAGTTAAACTTTCTTTTGTCTATTGTATATGTTCTTTAGAAAAAAATGAAAATCTGAAACGGAGTTTGTGCTTTCTTTTCTTAAATCGACATTTAACGCTTTGCAGACTGGCATTGGCAAATAATCACCCGGATTGTTTTTAATTCACTGCTAAAATAGTTCAAACGCACTCGGTGTATAGTAACTCGCGACAACTATGTACAATCCGAAAGATTTCGTCGTGGGAATCTAATCTTTTGTATTGAATATCTATTCTTCCTCCACAAGGTGAAGGAAGAATTTCCATCTTAGATATTAATCACATTGAATGCTTCAAATAATTGATTTGTGCTACTGAAACTACTCTTTTAGTTTTGTGCTTTCGTTTTATATTATTATAAAATAATTATATACAAAAAGTGATTAAAAAATAATTAACTTTCGTCTGAACGAAAACAGCTATAAAAATGAAACTTAGCTATAAAATAGTTAACTATAAAATACCATATTTGTTTTTTACACACAATGGCTATTAACTTCGATGCAACGAGTAATGAGTTTTTTCATTCCAACGGCGAAGAATTTTGGCTTTCTACTTTTGATAAAAAAAGTCATTGCTGCTTCGATTTTATTGCCCGATTTGAAATGAATTATATTCTTGAGTATCTTTTTTAATTCTGAAAAGAAATGGAAATTCAAATTTGAGCTTAAAGATGGAAGCGATTCGTCATAGCAATTCATAGCTTAAATTTCGTTGATATTGTAATCTCGTTTTAAATGATATTATTCTTGATTATCAAGCATACTAATGTTTATAAAGGAGAGATATAAAATGAACGCTCACGCAAAACTGTATCTTATTTAGTTTTGGAGATACAGACGAAAATTCATTATTTTTCCGCATATGATTGTAAAATGATTGTATATAACTATAAAATAATATATGTATAAGTGTTTATAACTGTAAGAATCCAGATATTATATATAAATACCTATAAAATTTTACATAATTATATATAGTTCTATTAAATTAATTAATAAATATTTTTAAATTTTTTGCGATAAGAGTGCAGGAAGAATTTTATGACATTAATAGTAGAGATATTAAATTTTATCTTAAATGTGATATTAGTATTATGAGTAGTAGTAATTCTGATTCTGAAAGTAATATGTCATAAAAAAAAAAAAGTAAAAGCCTTCAATATCTTCAGTGACAGTAAAGATACCGGCGAAGCCGAAATTGAGAAAGCTGATATAAATGAGAATAGTGTATGGATAAATGTTACAATTCGAGACGAAAACCTATCAAAAATAGCGTTTACACAAGGGTCTAGAATACTTATACCACAAGTTAAAGCAAATCATACTAAACCGATAGATTTTTTTACAGAAGGATCAGCAAACTATTTAAGCAAGCAAATAAGTACACCATTGATAAAATACATTAGGGAAAAATTTATCAAAATTTGTGTGGAACACGTGGACGAATATTAGTATAAAAAAAAATGAGACATTTATAGAAATATGGAAACAATTACAAGGGAACAAAATTTGAAAGAATATCAAACTACTATGAAACATAGTGCAAGAATTTGATATTTTCCTGAAATATTCAGGAAAAGTATATCTTTACAATATTTTAGATGCTTCATACAAACGTAAACTTACAAAATGCCCAAGCTGTAAGGACACAAAAAATGAATAATTATTTGGATTATATTGATTCTAAATGCAAAGAAATATATAACAAAACTTCAATCTAATAAAATGCAAGAAAAAATAATTTATTAATACAATTCATAGAAATCGACAAAATGTGGAATGTTGAATACAAGTTTATATTTTGGCAAACGCTAACATAAGATATATTTAAACGATCATGGCAATTTCACAATGCAAAACTTAATAAAAACTGATTCTCTAATTAGTTCAAAAATTGTTTTGCATCTCTTTCAAAAATTATTAAATTTAAATTCTGAAGCGCTACAAAAAATATTGATTTGATCGATATTTTACAAGCATACCATTAACAAATATACTATTCCATATGAAATCATATTTAACCGGAATAATGTAAGCTAATAGAAAATACATTCCATATTCAATAAAAAATTCAAAGAATAAAATTATAGATGTGATCATATTTTATTATTAGCTGGAAGAACAAATGAATTGTATGTAATTGTATTCAGTATTTGAGATGTATTGGCTATCCAGGAAGCAAATAGAAGAATACGAAGTAATCCACCAGCATAATACTGCTTACAAAATTAGAGGATATTTCAAAATGAATATGAAGCGAAAATTTGATTTTTTTTTTTTATTAAATACGAACGTCAGAGAAACAAACAAAGACAAAATCGAACAACTTTCTTTGACTTGTCGTTTGCTTTTCTGATATTCTTGTTTAAAAAATCAAATTCATATTCATTGAAGCGATATTTTGAAATATTCTCTAATTTTTGTGAACAACATAGAATCAAATAATGAGATTATAATAAGTAGTATGAATAAAACGGATTGTAATAAGTAGTATGAATAAAACGGATTATTATATAGCAATGTATTATTTTATGTGGAAAAAAAAACAATGACATAAAGTATTGTTGATTGGAAATATCAACAATAAATTCTTATATTGTATAAAATAGTAGAACAAGAATAAAAAGTACTACTTGATATATGTGCAAGTAATTATCAATTTTTAGGATATTATCTACTGTAGGAGACTATAGTAGACAGTTTATACGAATTATCGCATATTAAATAATAAAGATGAAAGTAAAAACTATATACTATGTTCAAATTGAAAAATCAAACATGAATATTATGATATATACACAATACTATTATGATATATATCCATTTAAATTAGAATTACATATAAGTGATTATTTTTAATAATATTTTAATAATGTACATAATGCCGAAATACAAATCTATGGATAACAATTGATCTGATTTGATATGTTGTTATGAAATAAAATGAAGAGTTTCTAAAACATAATTTCCCACATATGCTATTATTGTATGTATATCGCTGTATGTCCAAAACCTCTGAACCAGGCTGACACTTATGCGTCTGATAGTCTGGTCTGCAAAGAATTAATTTCTTAAAATTTTCCTTCTATAAAAATTTTCTTCAATGCCATTAGTATCCAACCGCTCATTTTTAAACTTTTCTTGTTGTTTATACATCAACAAAAGGATTAAAAAGTACTATCAAAATCGATAATAAGACTCTTTTCCTGTAAATTGATTCAACAACTATTAATATTGTAAATATTATCTTTTCTGAATTTCTTTTAAAAATTGCTTTATTAAAAGAAAAAGTTCTTATCAAAAGATTCAAAAAGCTTTAATATTGATAATGATATCTCTCTTGAGATTACTTTTTAAATGTCAGTGTCAGTGAAATGGAAAAACAAAAACTTAAACAATTAAAATAATTTTGTAATTGTAAATTAAAAAATAAAAAATTTTATTTTTCGTAATTTAATGATCATTAATAAATTAAAATGGATGCATACTCAGAATTTTACGAACTATGAGACTAACTAAATTCGTTTTAAACGGCATCTATTAACTCTTTCAATGTCTTATATACATGTACTTTATAATGACAACAGGACTTCAGATGACAAATTGTATAATTAACATAGAATTAATGTTATAGTGATTATAGTCACGTTTGAATTCACAGGCGAAAATCTACTTAGGAATAATATAGTAATAATATTCATTTATGTTTATGAACAAAATATGACTTTTGAAGTTCAAAGATTATAAAATACCATATTATCTTATTTTAAAATTTTTTAAAGCTTTGATAATAAATATTTTAATTATGTAAAATACAGAATAAATAACGCATACAAATTATTTGTTACTTAAATAAATTCCTTAACAAAAAGAAATTTATTTAAATAAATAAAGAAAAAAAATTTTTAATATTTGTGTCTTAAGAACGAAGCTAAAAAAATGGTTATTGTGAAAAATGATTAAAATTTTTTTCCTAATAATCGATAAATTGCTGAAGATAGTTCATTGAAAACATAATGAAATTTGTTGCACATTTCATATTTTAAATCTATCTTTGAAATAAGTTTCATATGTTATACATATATTTCTATACTATAAGCTATAATATTAGATCAAATACAATAATTCCTTACATGAACAGCTGATGATTCCGTATGAGATATAGAAACTGAATGTTCTGAAGCGTTTAAATGATCTACTTGTGATTGTTCTGATTGTTGCTCTGGTGATTGTTGCAATTGTGATTGTATTTGTTGAGATTGTGACAAATGCTTTGCATGTGATGTATTAATTCCATGCCTACGTTTCATATGCTTATTATAATTTGGCCAATTCGTGAAATGATGTTGACATTCTAAACAACTATATGGACGTTCACCAGTATGTTGTCTTCTATGTGTCTGAAAATAAATTTAAAAATGATATTACTTTTTGTTTTTTAAATAATTTTTTAACTGTATTAATTATTTAATTAACTTACAGTTAATATTCCTTTAAATCGAAAACATTTACCACAAAATTCACATGTAAATGGCATTGCACCAGTATGTATTCTGTGGTGTTCCCTTAAGGTACCTTTTTCTCTAAAAGTTCTTCCACATATAGCACATTGATGTGGTTTTGCTCCTGTATGAACTGTTTCGTGTTTTTTCAATTGTAATGGTGTTTTGAAACTACAAATTATATTATGTATGTAAATTTAATTATAAATAAGTTATAAATTACTATATTTTCTTTAATAAACATACGCTTTTGAACATTGACTGCAATTATATGGCTTGTCTGCAGAGTGAGTTAAAAAATGAGCTTCTAGATTTCCTTTTTGAATAAAACTTTTGCCACACTGATCACATGTAAAGTTTCTAACACCAGAATGGATACGTTTATGTGTAACTAAATTTGGTTTTGTTGAAAATCTGAAAAACTTCTTTTATTACTTGCATACTACTTGTACTTTATTTATATGTCACTCTTATAAAATAAACGATAATACAATAATATAAGAATAATCTATGTCACAATGTAAATGAAAAATAATTTGTTATTTAAAACTTAACTCCTAAATTAAAATTACTTACACCATATTTACATTTTATCAGATTCCTCTTTTCGAAATAATTAAAGAAATTGTGTAAAGATTAGATTTTATATATATATATATATATATATAAAATAAATAAAGTGTAATATATATATATAATAAATAAAGTTTTATATATATATAAAATAAATAAGTGTAAATATTATATTTTATATATATATATATATATATATATATATATATATGCATGTTAAATAAAACAACTCTTCATTCAAGATCAGAATTGTGTGAATAAAAATATGTATTTATACAGTATAATAATTGCCACATAAAAGTATGTGTATGGATTGTTCTGAGAATGGTACTATTTTTATAAATTTAAAAGAGAAATAAGCTAAAGAAATTAAGTAAATATATATATACTACTATAAATATGATATTGATGTTTTTTAAATTATACTAGAAAAAAATTATTTAATTAACGCTAAAAATATTTGATATTTGTCTTTTCTAAAAAGTATGATGAAATGAAAAATAAATAAAATTTGAACTTGAATATTAAATTTAAAATCAAGTTTGTAATTTCTTAATATATCTCCATTAATTCAGATATAGTATAGATTCATAATATATTTTAATATAACGTGAAAAAAATATTTTTAATGAAATTAAATATAAAATTATTAAATGATGATATAAACTATAAATATGCACACATGTACAGAATGAAAGGAAATTATATGTCACAACAACTATAGAGTGATTCTACGTTCTACGGCCTCGGTTCTTTGGTGAAATTTGATACAAATTTCTTGTTAAAAGATGATAATAATTTTGTGGCGTCACGTTGGTCTAATTGTAAAACAATGAGTTTGTTTCTCAAAATGGAGTACAGAGGATATTATACAGTAGATATATGTTTAGGACGTTTGATAAACACACGCGAAATCACCATAGGAAACGAATTTTAATGGGAAATTTTAAAGAGAAACATTCGCGGATATATTAGAAATTTGGAAAAAAAAAATTGTAAAATTGTATCCAGACAGTACAATAGCATTAAAGGAGTTATCTGCTTTTATAAGAAGTGCCAAACGATATCGTTTGCTCTTCTAGTTCTTAGTTCTCGCCTTTTTGCCTAACTTCTTAGCTCTGATTGGAATACAACTCTATGCTTTTTATTATAATATTGATTGATGTTTGTCAATTAATTTAAATTTTCCTATAAGTAGATGGTAATAAACTGAAATTAATCGAAGATCGACGTTGAATGACGCGAAAACAATAGGTAAAACAATAGGTAGATAAAAACTAAAATATTTATATAAGTTAGCGATCGCGTAAAGCCAAAATGAAATAAAACGCTTATGTATATTTAATGAGTTAAATTTGATAGACATAATATTTATTATACTATAAAATTAACTTTGAATGATTTTCACTTTTTTTAGTTGCAATGTATTCTATGAAGAAAAAAATCTGAAAACCATGGATTACAACAACCCAACTATTTTCTTAGAAAAAAAATATTAAAATTCCATTTTCTAACTCATTTTATTTTTTACGTGCGATTCCGTTTTCTAACTCATTTTTTTTTTACGTGCGATTTACGATTTATACGATTTATCATCACAAATAGATATTCTCTAGATTCACCATTATACATCTTATGTCTTCTCTTTTTCTCTTTATCATTATTTAAACAGACTCAAAATAGCATAGCTATTAGCTTAACAGTACGATTTTATACAATAAAAATTACATTCAATTTAATGTTTTAATTGTTCAATGGATATAATATATTCACTCAAAGTACAAACTTATTCACAAAAGAAAAAAATTCACTGCTTAAATCTCATAAACGAGAAACATATAAAATAATGATCATATAGAAATAAAGCACAATATGAAAAAGACAATGAGAACAGTGCTCGAACTGTGAGATGTTGTATTATGACATATCATATTATGAAATTTTGAATATTACCAAATTATCATAGTCGATTATTTTACTAATATTTTAAATGTTTGGATCATCATGATTAGGATGCAGATTTGCTCTTTCTCATTTATAGAGAAATTTAGAGATTTAACAACAGTAGATCTTTTTCTTTGTGGGAATAAATTATTTATAGCTCAATTGAATAGATTACATCCGTTGAAAAATTAAATCACATCAGATCGAGTGTGATTTTTGTTATATAAATCAATGTGTAATCAAATCGAAATGTAAAAATACTAATTCGGACTGTTTAAATAGCGGAGAAGAAAAAAAGAAAAAAGAAAGATATGGAATATGCATTGGGATATCTATGCGCGACAATAGATATTATTTTACTTACTGTGATCGCAGAATGTAAACATAATGTAACACATAGAATGAATTTAAAAATTAATGGAATTTTAACAGTTTTTTCAAGAGAACAATTAAATAGCGATCTGTGTTTTAAATATTTATTCTTCGTGACGAGTACTGTATGTGATGTAATAAAAAAAAATTTAAGCTTGAAAATCATGTTCAAGATCGATTTTTTGTTGATTTTTTAAATAGACCTCCAACAATTTGAAAATACAAAATTAAAGCCATGACATACAAATATTTATATTATAAAAATAGTATAAAAAATTAGTAAATGTGTATCAAAAAAAAAAAAAATAAAATTAATATATGTAAAGATACCTTTTATCACACTGATCACATGGATATCTATTTTTCATAGTGTCTGGTAAGTGACATCGACTATGAATATACAAAGCACTTTGTTGTCTAAATGCTTTTCCACAAGTTTGGCATACATGTGGCCGCTCTTCACTATGAATTGCTTTATGAGAATCTAATACTTTTTTATGTACAAATGATTTTCCACAATCTTCACAACTTTATAACAAATATTAAAAAAATAGTTTTATTAAAAGATTATGAATGTTAAACAATTTTAATAAATATTTTAATAAATTTGAATATTACCTGAATTTTGTCTTGTTTTTGTGTCGTTTGACATGAGTAAGGAAACCATAATATTTATCATAAACTTTACAACACAAGACACACATATATTTTGCTTGTTGATTGTGAATAGTTTCATGATGTTCTTCTAATTTTTCTAAACTAGGTAATTTATCATTACAATCAGTACAAAGCCACGGATACCTATTTAAATTTTCTTCTCGTTTACGTCCGAATTTTAATATTTCTACTGTATGTGCTTCTATGATTTCTAAATCTGTATCTGTACCTATATATAAAAATGAGAGTATAAATATTATTATTCTAATGTACTCTTTCATGTAATTAATATGCTTTTTTTTAATACAGAGTGTAATTGAAATTTATTTAAACATATATTACATCGTGTTTGAAATTATTATTATTCAGTAAAAATAGACAGAAAAATCAAAATTTACATAGTATTACTAATAAGTTTTATAATATTACTAATAATACGAGATCATAGATGACTGTTACACATTTTGATAAAATTTTATACAAATTGTATATTTAAAAAAATTTAATAAGAACTTTATAAAAAAATAATATATTACAAAAAATAATAAGAATTTTCCCATATTCAATTTGTGCTATATTTTTATTTTATAAGAAAAAAGCAGTGTAAAAAAATTTATAAAAATTAATTTCCCATTTCTGTTTTGAGAAATTTTAATTTTTTTCAAATGAAGAAAGACACTTATTTGTTCTAAATTTAAAAACAATATATTGTACTATAATGCATATTGTAGTACATATGGTCATTCTAATTTTGTGTATTTTACATATTAGCTGCTATTGTTAAGTTCATAATGTTTATAATAACATTAATTTCATTTATATATCGTATATAATATTTTTTATGAAATAAAACATCAGTTATAATTATAAAGTGAGTAACACATTCACTGTTCAGTTACTGGTTCAGTATACAGTATGAAATGCCTGAAACAAGCTCGTCAAATATCTATAAAACTGTTACTGACAAAAGGAAGTACATCAGACTTGCTTAGTATTGAGAAGTATATAACCTAAGTATATAACTTAGTGTTATTTGACAATCTGTTAATAGTTTTACAACATATATCAAAAAAACTATAAGAGAACATACAGGTTTAGATATTTTATTCTATGTCTAATGTGCACACAGAATAGGAAAATGCTAAAGGTTTATAAATGACAACTGATAACTTTATTCTAATTGTAAGATTAAATATATTAATAATTACTAATGTAGAAATTGTATTCAATTCTAATAAAAATGATTTCAATTTATAGCTATACTATTACATACTATATCATTATTATATAAAAGATAAAATCATATCATCCACATTTTCAACCATAATTCAATTTTCTACATATATCTATAAATGGAAAATTGCTTTTGCTTTTTTCATCTTATTTTGGAAGAATATTTTGACAGTTCAGATCAAAAGTAAAGAAAAATTTATTCAGATCTTAATGTAGTATAATTTTGTAGAAGTTTTTTTTAATTAAATTATTTTATTGAATCATATAATATTAATTTATACCATAGAGCAATCTCACATATAATCAATTTTCTTAGATTTCAAAATTTATTTAAATATTTGCAATTTAAAAATGAATATCTAAATTAGATCTTAGAGGAATGTTCTGTCATTACGAATATTTATTAAAATTTTGTTTTACAAAAGTTTTATATTTTAAATATTCTTTTTGTTTGAAGAACATCATTACTATACAATTATACACCAAACAAACTTTCTTTATCCATTTTGTTTATTATAATGTATTATATGAATTCTATCATATTATGCTGTAAGTATGTTACATATTGTATGTTCCAAAAAAATTGACTATTGATTAAGATAATAGTCAGTAAATGCATAAAATTAAAACAAGAACTTTACATGCAATTACAATTATACTTATTGATATAAGTTTAAAATAAATAAAAACTTTATTCATTGAAAGACATTAAAATTTTTTAAAAATTTAAATTTCGTAAGAAACTAATTTTTTCAAAACTTTTCCACATAAATTTATAGATTTCTGGAATCAATATAATTTTTATTTAAATTATTTTATCTTATGTATATCGTTCACTATATTTATGAAATATTTATATAGAAAATACATTTATGATAAAAAAACTAATACTTTTATTTAAAGTAAAAAAATATTATGAATGAAATATTAATTACAGATTCCTTTATTTCATAATTCGATAATTTTTTAATTAAGCAGAGATTATGACAAGTTATGGACAATTAGGTTCTCCAGCTATTTATTACTATCTCTGCAGTACTTATAAGATTTTATAAGAAAATGTAAAACAGACATGGAAATAAAAGAAATTTATGGCAAAGTGTTTATTAAATATTGAAGTAAAGATTTTGCAAAATAATCGTTTGTTTTCGTATTGTATGCGATATGTTGAAATCAGCAAGTCAGTTATTTATATATATATATGCACCATACAAAATTATTTTAATTCAAAAAAACGGTAAATTCCTATACTGTGTGTAATAAATAATAAATGTGTAAATTTTGAACTTAGTTTGTAATACCTATTCAAAAATGTCAAAGAATGAAACAGACAAGTCTAAAGAATGAAAATGTATAAAATATATTTCAAAAAATTAATCAAATTTCCAAAATGTTTTTATCTTATTTATTTAATCTCTGTTATTTTTAATATTATTTTTGATATGTCAAAATAATGTATGTTAGGATAAAATTATTTGATTCAGAATGACATTTTTTTCTCCATAAAATGATTTGTTTTTTTTTTTTGAGTCTTTCATCATTTATATTTTTCTCAGTAAATTATATATTTTTCTTTATGTAGTAGCTGATGTACTATTTTATTCTCTAGAAAATAATATTAAAATAACTGTGTTCTTGTCTTTAGTGATAATAATGTTTTCTAATAATATTAATATTTTGTAATGTTCTAATTCTTTTTTTCTAATACTTGCATAATTAAATGTTTATAATTATGTCATTTTCTATGCAGAACTTATATTACATAATGTAATTATTTTTTGTATTGAAATAAATGGATTCTCTTCAAAATGCAAAAAACTTATCTATTTATAACTGTATTTATAAGTGTATCTATTTGTATTCCTTTCTCAAATATACAATTTCTTCCTACAGATTCTTTTGCTTTGAAATGTTTTTCAATTGAAATAAATTGTTTATTGTTTAAAAATTATAAATTGTTTAAGATGCAATCTATTTCAATATAATCATGAATATTTACCATTGTTATATTTGTAATAAATGTATTTACAATAATCATACATATACTCTGGTATGTAATTACAAGAATATTTATAATATGAATAAGTAATAATGAAATGAAATAATGAAATAATGAAATAATGAAATAATCTAATTATTCTAATAAAATTGCTTCATAAATATATTAAAATTTTAGAAAATATTTCTTTAATTTTTGTAATCAATTTTAAATTCAATCATGTTACAGATTGTTGAATTTGTTTTAATAATTATTTTTTATATAACATAAAAAAGTTATATAAAAAAAATATCATGATGAAATATAAAGATATTTCCATTTTACTATTTTATGATAATTATAATAAATTTAAAAAACATTTAGGTTTTTTTGTTTTATGACATCTAGTAAAATAGTGAAAGCAAATTACTAGAAGCTAATAGTATGAACATTTTATATTCATATACATATGTATGCATATATGTATGTATCTATATATTCCACAAATAATGTAAAAATAAATCATTCAGTCAAAAATCATTGAAGAATAATTGATTTTCTTTTTCTGTACTTCAATGAAATAGATAAGTTAATCATTAATATGTAAATTTTTCTAAAGTGACTCTATTAATATGAAAGGAATACTCTCATTTATTTTATGTGGAATGTAGTATCAACTTTTTAAATTAAGAT
Organism: Lepidotrigona ventralis hoosana; assembly: GCA_002806875.1. Lineage (NCBI taxonomy): Eukaryota > Metazoa > Arthropoda > Insecta > Hymenoptera > Apidae > Lepidotrigona > Lepidotrigona ventralis. The sequence goes on from NIPQ01090588.1 coordinate 31,136, forward strand.
AATTATTATCTAAATAAATATTTATTTGTATTGCTTTTTCTTCTGCAGCTTTTAAAACTGTAATAAAAGTAGAAAACTAAAGTCAAAAAATAAAAATATTATTTTAAATATATTTAAAGATAAGTATTTTTAGCTGTTCTATTTAAATATTTGTGTTTTAGATATTTTGAATGTCCCAAATTGCAATTCTAACACTATATATGATACTTTTCAGCATTGTAGGACTAATATCTTCTAAACAAAATCCAAAATTTTATATTTGAAATTTTTTTCCTTAGAATTTTATCTCAATCAGTGACTAATGTCATTCAGAACAATATTTGCATATTCTTTTATTTGTTTTTTGTAAAAATTATCTTGTTTTGCATGATAAAAAGTATTATTGAAAAGTAAACATTATTCAATTTAACAAAAGCTTCTTTAAGATTAATGTTTTATTTTATTTAAAATAAATGAGAGACTTTGCTTTGTTTCACTTGTAGTTTTCCTAGAAAAATTTGTTATATATCAAATGATTAAGTTTTATTCAACTTAAAAAAAATGTCTATATTCAGAGTAAAAAATAATAGTTAATACAAATATTTTATCAATCATTTCATCTTTTCTTCTTGAATACTATAAACGATTCTACTAGTAATATATTTTAAAATTTAAACTTAAAACTAAAATTTAAAAGTATATGTATCATGATCATACTTATTATTATGATGAGAATATTTACCTGTCATATAATTATCTGGAATTTTAATATTAGTTTTTATGTCTATATTTTTATGCTCTTTTTTCAAATTAGCATTTATATACATGTCTGAGTCTTCCATTTTTTGACTCTTTCGTTTTAATTTTTTTCTAGTTTGTTTAAGCGTTGATTTTTTAAATTGAATTTTACATTTTTTTTGTTTTATAACATCTTGAGGTTCTTCATTTTCATATTTTTGATGGTTACCATTTTTATTCTCCTCAATAAAATAATTATGTGAGACATTAGATGTATCATGGATATAATTTGATAAGTGGCATCCAACAATTCCTTCGTTAATTTCTTCTTTTGGAAATGCAATTGTTTTATCACTATAATTTATATTTGATTCTAATGGCTGTGGCTCAATTTTGCGATCTAGAAGTAATTGTCTTAAAGACACTTGTGCTTGATTGGTTTTTTCAAAAAATTCATTACACTGATTCAATAAAATACAACAATCTATACAAACTGTAAGTGGCAATCCATCATTTGTTAATACCTGCAGCAGTGTTTTAATTTGAATTTTAATACAATTTACGTATATATTTATAAATATAGAGATTAATCTAGTAATATTAAAACATAATATCACATTGAAATTAAAAAAAAAAACTATATTTTATCAAAGAAAAGAATAAAAAAAAATCATTAAATTTATTGTATTAAAAATAATAATTATGAAGAATAACAAAGAAAGAAAACTATTTTTACCTGAATTTGTAAACATTTAGCAATTTTAGCTTCTATAGCTAATTTTTGTCCTTCTGCTTCATAAATTCCGATAAAATTTTCTTTGGTTTCGGCACAGAGCCGGCAAAGTTCCGACTCTGTCATGATTCACAAATAAAATTCAAGAACAAGTTCCACAATATAGTACATTATTGAAAAAGAACAATTAATTTAATCACATCATCTCACATTTATATTGTAGTATATAATAAATAGAAAAGTGCGAACGCCAAAAAGGATAGTGGACATATTGTTTCTTTGCACAAGGAAACTATAATACATGTACAAAGTTTGTTAGTTTATTACATTTACGGAGGATCATAACTGATTTATAAAAAACAATTCAGTCAATATGTGCAATTATTTATTACAGTGTAAAACGAAAATACACAGTTGTTTCATTATATTTCTTGAAAAAAGATAAATTTATATATACATATGTTTATAGCATATACTAGGGATTTTAAGGTTATACCATACATATACTTTAAATCACTAAATAATCCTAGTGTTTTGTTTTATAGAGTTCTTTTTAGTAAACATAACATTAATAATTTAAGACCTATATCTATTTACTATAAACATGATATAATGTGAAGAATGCTCTCTGAGAAAGTTATACTTTTATACAAGTTTTATGTAATTTACTTAATTTTATACTTTGGATTCAATTCGTTCTAAACTGTCAGACAATAAAAAAAAAATCAATAATTTTTAATCATCTAAAAAAAATTTAGCAATAATATTGTTATATTATATTATATTTTATTATATTATAATGTAAAAGATTATTTTACATTGTAATATCGGGATTAAGAATTAAAATATTTTACGCAAAATATAGAATCTTAATATTTTATTTTATTTGAAATATTATCATATATTTTATGTTGCATTTTTATACTAATTAAACAGAAAAGATTTTATTTGAAAATTTTTAAAATGACTTTAAAATGACTTGATTATTATATACTATTGTTTATTTTTTTTGTTATGTATTCTTTTTGTATATACTATATAGTTACAATTTGTATATACATATAATGGTCTATTTTGTTTTTTTAATGTAATAATAGTAGAAATAATTATAAACAATAAATTTTTAATATCTTTTAATTAATAAATATTTAGCATTTCTTAAATAATAATTAATTAATGTGCAGCTAATATTTGTAACGGTGTTCATATGCATTTAAATACCTAAATTTAAATATATAACTTTATAAAGTTGTAAGGATTTAAATATTATACCATATACGTGTGCATACTTTGAACGAATAAATATATATATTATATGTACGTCTGTATTAAAGTCATATTTAAGAAATACATTTACAAATTTTCTCCTATAATATATATTTCATTGAAATAACAATGAAAATTTATGATTAATGAAATCAATAAAAAACTATACATCAACTTTGTATATTTTAAGAATATTTTAAGAAATTTTTTAAAAATTTTTATCCTCATATGTGTAATGATTTGAGTTATGAACAAATGTTAAATTCTAGAAAAATGTTCGGTTTTGGTTTTGAAAAAGAAAATTATCATCACTTTTATTTTGTGCTTCATAGTATAGAAGCATTTTGAAACAAAATTAATTTATTAATTAGAGAGAGAGAGAGAGAGAGAGAGAGAGAGAGAGAGAGAGAAAA
>NIPQ01090589.1:0-46435 GCA_002806875.1 Lepidotrigona ventralis hoosana
TCGGATCCGCTGGCGCAACTCGAGGAATTGTAAGCTTCCTCTTTGGTCAATCTTGTCAGGGCACTTTTCTTTGCTGGTTGTTGTTTCCTCTTCTTGTCGCTGGATTGTTGCAGCTCAAACACCTTGGCATCGCCCAAGGTTATTTGTAAGGCGGCCCGAGCGGACGCTGAATCCGTGAACTCGACCATGGCGCACTCCTCGCTCGATGCCAACTCTGGCCTTTTGGCGATTGCTTGTCGCACCTGATAATTGACAGATTACTCCTGTTAATTACAACTACCAGAGATTATCATCTCAAAGAAGCAAATTTTGTAATTATAATTTTATAAATGTCTTCGGTTTTTCTTTTGTTTTTCAAATTAACGTGAAACGATATTTAGAAACGTAAAAAGATAAAAAAAGGGCGGTGGGGGGAATGTTACCTCAGCCGGTGCTGGATGTCCAGGTCGAAGTATTCTAATGAGAGCGATCTCTCCACATGGTCTGAAGATCTCAGCCACTGATTCGACCGATAATTTCTCCACCGGAAGTCTCGCGGCTAGTATCGTTCTTGATGGGGTGGTTTGATCAAAAGGCGGCAAAGCATCCACTCTGCGTAATTTCGTGCCCTGTGGATTTACTTGGAGTTTCTTCGATTTTGCCAAAGCGGCTCCGACAACCCTCCAGTCTCTACTCAAGTGTTTCACTCTTTTGAAACTTGAAATGAGCTTCAACGATACGTATCCTTCCTTGTTTCTTTTTACGTGTTTCAGCAGGAAAGCATCTTTCACGATGTTTTCGTCGGAGAAGTAAAATTCCACTTGGGCGCATATTTTCTCGGCCAACTCGTCGCTTGGCGGAACAAAATCATCTTGGATGGCTGTACTTACTTCGATCGATGTTTCCTGCTTCTGATCCTTCGCATCACTTACGACGTTTTCTTCCAATGAATCCGCGCCCGAATCTGGATCGCAGTTCTTCGCAGATTGCTCCGTTACGTCGTTCGTTTTTCTCTCGTTGTCGGAACTTCCACTGTCCGACAGGTCAGCCTCTTCTCCTTTAGAGCCTCTCCGATCGAACGACAAACTCACGTCGCTATCTACGGAGGAGATACTCTCCCTCGTGTCGGATTTTTTCATCGGTGGTGGAGAAAAGATCAAGTTGCCCACTTGGTCCCTCGACTCTTGCTGAACGTCCGCCTCTTCCATGTTTGCTGCGCTTGCTATCTTTTCGAATTCGAATAATATGCCTGGATATCCAGTCAGTCCAGTTGATTATATGTATACGTATGTTCGTCGAGTTAATCCATCAGAGAAACTGAATTACCACTTGTCTTTCAGGGCTTGAATATCTTCAGCCTGTACTTCGACCGACCAATCTCACCAACACTCAAACCAATATCACGCGGACGTGTTTCATGTTAGAGATGAAAATTCAACAAACTGAGTAAGTGTACTCTTATACTCGGCGACACTTGATGAAACGAAGACGACCCTCGACGACTGATGAAACGAAATGAAACTCTGAAGAATCAGATGTATTCACAATCAATTTGATTCTGAAGAAGGTATGCTCATGACTCGAAACTCGGTTGGTGTTCGCCTCGAGGGAAAATTTATCTGGCCGGTGGCGGGTGATCTCTTCCTTCCTGTCACGTTTGCCGATGCCAAATTGAACCCGCTGAGACAGACCAGCGGGTCTATTAAACGAACCGATGGCACACTGCGACGATTCTTGGAGAGGGAATGCGTGGAGGACAAACACAGTTCTAAAAGAGGAGGGGGACCTGTGGTAGTGTTAAAGGGACGGCTGCAAAAAGAAGGAGAGAACAGACTAAAAGAGCCGATTTTCGCGCTCTTGTTGGGAACGCGTGCTCATTCGCTGGAAGGGAAGGAAAGTGGGGGACTTGCGCGGTTCGTGACAGTTCAGGGAAGAGTGGCCTTCCCGAAGGCGCGTCCACCTCTTTAAATACTTTCGCCCGCGGGTCGCGCATGCGTGAATACTTGTATCGCGACGAACCTACCCTGAGGTCGTGACCTTCCTAAATACCGGTCAAAAATGAGGCTCCGGGAAGATAGAAATCATTTGCCAGAACCTTGGAAAAGTAAAGATATAGGACAACACCTGAGGGGTTGATCAGCGAGATTTGGTTTGTTCATTTTAATCGTATTATTTCGCCAACGCCAGCATCTGTGTCTTCTCGTTCTTAAAAATCATAGCTTTTCACATAAGATTGCAATGTCAACCTAGTGCGTTATACGTAATATAACATATGTAAGAATTACATTTACCATAATCTGCAGTCTTCACGAAACTCCTAAGACCATTTTGCTAAGATAAATGTAACACTAATACTATTACATTCAATGATGCAAGACTGTGGAACAACCAAGTATGTCAAATTAACAATATTAATGTTAATTACTCACCATCGTTTGCTCCAATATCTCACACGTGGAAACGAATATCGAGTAAGAAGGATTTTCGATTGCATTTGGGAGGAAACCGTAGGATTAGAAGAGCGACGCGAGCTCCTCGACTACTTGGACCTTGTCTGCGTTCGTCGCGGAAGCCAGGATGTCGAGACGACAGGCTACAGGAAGGAAGGATTTCTTTATGGTGAACCTCGGTAACCTCGGATAGACCCGGCGGGCTTATTCGCAAACGCTACGCATTGCATCCGGACGCTGCCAGCATAATAAGATATAGGTCAAGTGCGGCTGGTACCATGTATGGCCATACCTGTGGCGAGGAAGGACAAAGATATACGCAGGTTATCGTTGTCGAATTGAAAGGGTTCATTCTGCATCTTCGTCTTACCATCTCTTCGTCTATTTCACATCAAATTTAACTCTTCCTATCTGAGATTAATTCCTGCGCACCGGCGAGTTCGACTGAAATTCTACTTTTATGCAAAATCTTTTAAATTAACTTATCGCAAAGTGTATTTCATTTTTTACACATCTTTGCATTTGTATTCATTTATTTACACTATGTCACGATGATCAAGATTAAAATGAATAATATTAAAAAACGTATTTATCCCATGGTAATTTATGCATCTGTTTAATGATGGCAGTGATCAGATTGATATCGGTGAGTCACCAAATTAATGGTTCTTCAAAACAGTCAATATGAATAATCATAGGTATAACTTTTCCTTATATGTGTTCTCGTTCATAATTATATCATTTATTTCCATTACAATTTGCAATCGTGGACACTATAAATGGATAAATTTCTACAAAATTATATGATTATGACATAGTATAAAATAAGTTAATATTGTACTTTTTTCTATCAAAATCTTTGAATTTTTTAAGCTCTAATGTAATGTGTCATTTCTTTTTTCAAGTAAAGGGAAAAGATCAAGGATATCAATACTATCGCAGAAAAAGGAAATTGGATTAAGATTTACGTAAAAGTATTTAGAGCTCCGCTGTATAACCCTCTTAGGTATGGCTTCATATACATATTGCGTAAGTTGTCGGTCCAAACCTTTCAGATTGTTCAAGCAGCGCTCTTTCTTTGAGATCGTTATTGACCAGCTCATGTATGATAATCGTCCGTTATCTTTTGTATAATCTCTCTCATAAAAAAAAGTATAATAGTATTACACAACGTTATTATACTTTACCTATTATTGTGATAATGTCTTGTTAGAAATTAGATTTCTAAAAAATATTCATCTTGTTATGAGATTGTTGCTACTTTCATGTAACATTTGGTAACTTATCGATTGTCCTTAAGTTGAGATTTCCATAATTTTCTTCCAAAGTTATGTGCAATTTTTCATCACAGTATTAATAAAATTCTGAGACAATTTCACCAAAATTAACAATTATATAAAAACTATCGACTGTCCAGTCAGAGAATTGAAATTCTAGAATCAATCTCATCCAAATTCACGGTATGAACAGTTGTACTTAGTATCCAATACGTGCTTCAAGTATTCAATCCCTGAGGGGATATTTCAAAAGGCAACCTTTTCAAAAGACCACAGAGTGCCATAAGTAGAATGCAGACACCCGCCGGGAACAATATTTTTAACGACAATATATGCATATTATACGATGAAAATTGTGCAATGTTCTTATTTATCATCGGATCTAGAACAGTTCCTTTTTATTGTATAAAATCGTCAATCGTCAATTTTGTTGTTAATCTTCTTAACATTATTAAACACAATACGCATTATTAAAATGAAGTACAAAATACAGTAAGTTTTATGAAAGTGACGCTGAAACGCTTTTATGAGTTGGAAATATATACAAAAATAATAACAAAACAGATATTGAAATTAATTACTTTCAGAAATGTTCACAGATGAAAGTAAAACGATGTTTCCTTGCTACTTCGATAGTACTTTCAATCACAATTGAAATGAAGATAGTCGCCCAGGAACATTCTATCGCCTAAGGGAATCAATGGTATGAAAATATCGGGAACGAATGGTAATAATAATAATAATAATAATAAAATGTTATGGCATATATTTTTTTATGAAATAACTTCACATAACAGCATCATTACTCGTTAGTTTAAAAATAAATTACTATCGAGAACGTACAAACGCGTTACATAAAATGTACGTTCGCACTCTTCAAAATGTAAATAAAAATCACAAGTGTAATAAATTGTAAAAGAAAATTGATGGAATGCCGGATAGTTGTTATCCAATGTAATTGGCGATGTACAAAAGTTCGATTGTCACGATAATGTCTATTTTATGATTGTCAACAAATGTTGCGTTGTAGATTAATTATCTGTAATTCAGTTGGTTCGAGAGAAACCAGGACACGAACATTTATAATTGCCGACCTACCAAGGTCGTTGGGAAGGATTATAGATACAAACGATCTATTCTTTCTTGTACGTGTCCTTGTTGATCTCGATGCTTTTGAACAATTCATCCGATCTTGTTCACAAATTCAGTCTTAGAGTGAATAGTTTCACATTTGGTTGAAATGCATTATTCACTGTCTAAAAATGATTAATGTTTATGTTATGTCAAACGATATAATGACTTCACTTCAATGCAATATATTTTATCATGTTATTCATAAAGTATAAAAAGCATCACAATGTATGAGCAGTATTTATTATAATTAATGTGATATAATTAATCTAATAACAAGTAACAATGGAATTAAAACCATTTTATGAAATTTTGGAATAAATTGCTTCGTGAAATGTTACTTCGTGAACGTATCTATTATATATTCGTGTACAATGTAATTGAATAAATAAAATCCAATGAAAGAGAAAAAGATGGAGGTGGAAACCAGACAAAGAAATTAATCCAAGTTTCTATATAATTTCATGCCTTTTTTCGAAAATTCAACATTCTACTATTAATTTCATATAAAATACTTGAATTAAAGTCAATTCGGGGCTAAAATAATAAAATAATTGTTTAAGGGAGTAAATATTCAAGATAGTATCTAGAATTTGTTATCTTCTTAGAAACATTCCATTTTTATCGAGTGATTACTTAATAAAAAAAAAAGATATATTTTGAAGGTCAAGCTAGGCAAAAATTGTAACCATTCGTATATCTACATTATTCTTAATTTCCAAACTATTTAACGTAACTCATAAATTTCATATAAGTATATAAACGTTATTATAAGCTAGCCGTTTATTTCGTAACTTGAGATCTAAATTAAGATAAAAAGTAAACGAATCTTAACCAGTTTGTTTTCTTCATCAGTTTATTTTTGCATATTCTTAGAAAGAACTGGATCATCTACTTTTTGTTTAGAAAAAAGACATTTCCAACTTTAAGACTAAGTATTTCTTCAAAAGAAAAGAAAAAGACGATTAATAATAATTATAGAATCTCAAGTATACAATTATTCTCTATTATTTAGACATTCTTTCACAACGTTAATATCACAAAAAAATTTGTCCCGTATCAAATAAAGTACCAGGCGCAAATTGAACAATTTTTAAAAGTACATACTATCATTATACAGTTGGCAGATTTATTCCATAAAAGTTTTAAACGTTTAATCATCTATCTCAGCGTGTTACCTCAAATAAAATAAATCTGGATTACTTTAAAATTTGGAAAACCGCAGCAGGATACACTACAGTTGTCCAATGTTCACGACGATTTCCCGAAGCAGAGGGCGGCGATTCCCTGAGGCGATCCTTGGTGTTCTTCGTCTTGTTCTGTCCGCACGTCGGAGACGGGAGCAGAACTCAAACTGGGTCAGGGCAGCGCGCCAAATGGTTGGATCAATTTTATTTTAAATTTATCAAGTCCGCTTCGACTCCACGGACACGCGTGATCAGTTCGGATTTCCAGACTGGTGCACGCCGATTAAAAATATTTTGTTTAATGTGGGAAATAACCAGCTGCCGAATCGTTTATGGACTGAATCGATTCTCAATTTCTTTCTCACGAAAGTGTTTCTCCACACTTTAAATTATATACAGTTTTGTTCGAGAATTCCAATTAATTTTACATTAATAAGTTCGTCCGCGTGATTTTGCACAACATAATTTTCTATTCTATGTATCTTTTCAATTGCTAGTTTTAACGGTCCATAGTCTTCCGACTCGTTCAATAATTTAATAATCGTTTACATCCCTGAAACTAAAGACAGAGGGAAACGGATGAATCCTAATAATAATGCATGTTGCAAATTGAAATTGTGAGTTGAATCAGAGAGATATCAGTTCAATGTTACGTTAAACCGATTTACGAAAGGAAGTCGCGTAATATCGCACCTGCGACTTAGAAACCTTCCGCTGTCCTTCTTCAATCGGAGGAGCATTGAAATTTCCCGATAAATCTTCAGTTCTTCAATGCAATGCAGCTGAATTGTTTATTTTTCTCTCATTGTTTAACTGTGATTACTCATGAACGGTGCAACATCATGAGCTCATCATATGTATTGTACATTTTTTACCGTATGCTGACACGTGTATTTCATATTTTTGCATGAGATTGTCACTTCTTATTGTCACATTGTCACATCAAAAATTTATGCTTATATTCGATTTCAGAAGTGATTGTTCTTGTGTTTATTATCAAATAGGGGAAAAAGGACGTTATTCGCAAATGGAACAGCAAACAACGGAGAACCACTGGAACTATGTGAGTCAGGCAGAGTAAGGTCCAGTATAAGGCCCTGGGGTGATTCGCCTAGACGGCCATGACCATATTACAGGCCAGAGGCCCCCAATACCATCCAGTAAACTTACTTCCAGTAACAATTGGTGAAATCATTACCGGCAATTCGCTTCTTAGGTTTACGGCGATACTGTCAGATTTGTCGAACTACGTCGAGGGCTATGCGTATTTCTTCGTTACAAGCAAGTTTGTAAATTATATAAATATTAATCATTAAAAACATATTTTTAACATGTTTTGTATTAAGAAACTCTTGATACAAACTTAAAAATATCTTAATATACACATTACTGTTTTTTAATACAATAAATTTTATTTTAAAAATTTTCTGCTATCGTTTCTTTATCACATAAACTGTTTCTTATATTTATAAAAATGACTCTAGTTAACACTGTACATGTAAAGGATATAAAAACTTTACATTAATTTTATTAATTATTCACGACGTATTTGGAAAGTTTTTGACTTTTATAAGGTATATGTTTATTTACAGTCATAAAAAGAAAAATTTACATAAATATAAAATTTACCGTCAACGGTACTGCGGACAATGTTGTTTTATTATTGATCTTGAGATATCTGCATGACCTATTGCATAAACATAAAATCGTTAATCGTATTTTTCGTAATGTTATTCATGATTAAGAATATTGTTATTACCTAATTGCAATTCTATATATAAAGCTAACATTATTACATGTATAGGAACATCACAATCTGGACCCTTTGACATCCAAACCTAAATATTTGTAAAAATCATCAATTAAAAATCAATGATATATTATTATAATAATAGATATTATATTCATGTACAGAAAATACAAGAGTTTATGTTTTTCAATTACCTGTTTTAAGGTTTCTCCAGATTTATCAAGTTCACCACGGATTGCATAAGCCACAGCCAAGTTATAACGGAGTACAGCAATACCCGTAGGAACTGTCGTTGGGTACCACACTATAAAATCAATAAATTTTATATACCGTTTATAAAATTATGATGATTAATAATTTCAAATAATTTAAATAAATTCTCACTTTTTATTGGCTTTGAAATAACCTCGTCCAATTTTTCTTTATCTTTATCTTGAGTTTCGGGAATAAGTACGGAAGTATTTAAGTCTTGAATATTTTCTGGTTTAAGATATTCAATGGCTTCGCTAATTTTATCCATAAATATTAAACTTTCTGCTGCGTAAAGATTACCCAACATTCTATATGCTCCAGGTAATTTATTAATATTTAATAATGTTTTGGCATATTCAAGCGCAATAACATAATCACCAAGACACAAGCATACGTAAGCACTTGCAGCCAGAACGCTAATTTTTAAATTTAACACTTCGACAGTAATAGTTTGAGATATTAAAGCTGAATGTTGAGCACCTGAAATATTTTTGATACAAATATTCAGATAATAATCAAACTTATTTAGAATATTTATATTTTCAAATATTTTATGTACCTAAATTATGACCAGCTGTTAATGATAAAGGTACTGTTTGTGGGCCAGCGATCGTAATTGGTATATTAATTTCATTATTATTTGGCAGTAAAAATAATGCATTTTTTAAACATAGATTGGCAAATTCCAATGTTAACTGTGGTATAGCAGAAGGAAAACCTTCAGGATGATACTTTATATCTTTGGAGAGAGAAGAGGCTAAAATAATTTTCCTATAAATTCCATTACCAACAACTTTTTGTACTAGATCTTTCCTTCGTTTTGGAATATTAAAGTCAACTTCATTTGTCTGAGAAAATAAAAGTTACAAATAAAAGTTAATAGACGATATTTTGCTTCTCTTGAAATATTGTGTTACAATTTAATTAATTAACACTCTAATATATATATAATATATAATAAGTATATTTACTGGTTTATGACAATAAATGCAACATTCAGCAATCCTTAACCATAATTTAGGATTGTTATGAAGTTTTTGCGCAACTTCCATGAAACAATCAAAAGCAATTGATGCTTGTCCTGCATGCAATAGTGATACACCTAGACTATACATTAATTCATAATGTTTATTTCCACCAAGTGTATATAATGGTCGTGATGATAAAGGATCTACATGAAGACATAATTTTTAAAATTATTATTTCCAATATTTCTATATAAAAAAAAAAAAAATTGTTTTAAAAAATTGATTATAATTACCGTTATCTTTTACTTGTATACTTTCTAGAGCACATTTATTTTCATGTAAAGCTTTTCTTAAATAAAAACATGCTAAATTTGGTTTACCCATAGCAAGATGTAAACATGCCATATTATTATAATATAATACAGCAGAAGACTCTCCACAGGTTCTAGAATAAAAAAAATACAATAGGAAATGTATTGTAATATATAAAATAAAATTTTCTATGATGTAATATAATTATATCATACTTAAAATCGAAATTCTCAGATGTTACAGAATTCAGTAATTTAATGGCTTTCTTGTAATTGCCTCTTAAATACTCAAGATTAGCTTTTAAAAATACAGTTGATATATTCTGGAAATAAAAGGGATTAAATAGCAAGTATGACACATAATGATATAAGAATATTATCTTTAAAAATATTATATCTTACTACAGGTGTACCCAAAGAGACTAATGTCTTCCACTCCCTTTTACACAGTTTCAGTTGATGCATCATAAGATATATCCTAGCTTTGCACTTTAATAATTTCAGTTTGAATGCATCTGTAACTACATCAACTTCTTTTTTCGGTTCCTTCTGCTCTTTTATGGATTTTATTATACCTTCTTTATCGACAGACGAAATTTTAGAATTATCTGTGGATATAAGTTGACTTTCTATATAATTAATTAAAGATAATGCTGCATCTGGTTGTTCTGTTACTATATGTAGTTCTATCAACAGAAGGCATACTTTATGTGCTAGCGATTCCTCTAGAAGAAAATGTCACACTCATAACACTTAGTATTGTTAACCTTGAAGGTTTATAAAATTTATCAATATGTTATTTACCCATCGGTTCTATAAAAGCAAATAACCTATTCATAATTTGAAGCGAAGCATTATAATGTTTTGTATGATATAATAAAACTGCTTGATTGTATCTCATAACACATTTTTCAATATCATCTATGGTTTCAGTCGAATCTATTGTAGATATTTGTCCGCATATTGCATTTAAACTTATCCTTAATAATTCTGTTTTCTTTAAATCATTCTTATAACATTCTACCACAACTTTATTATGCATTACTTTCAAGTCTTTGGGCCTTAGGGTTTCTAGTTTATTTAAATACGACAGACAATTTGCATATGATCCCTTTTGAAATTCAGATAACGCATTTTGAGCCAATTCACGTTCTTGCTCAGTTATTACTCCGGGACCAATATCTTTACTTTGTGTTTCAGATGTCTCGCTCATTTTTATTTATAGCACTATGTTATATTAAATATTTCACATTTTCACACTTGATATTTATAGAGGTTAAATTTGTGTCAGAAAATTTAAAAAAACTTTTGTTTCTAAATAAAATTTGGAAGTCAAAATTTACTCACACGCAATATGCGCATAATATTGAAACATAATATTAAAACATAATGGTAAAACAGCTTTAATAAAAAAATAATTGCTACTATATTTCAACTAAATTTAAAAGTCTACTAAGTCTCTGTGACGAGAACTTTTCATATTGGACTTTTAGATTCAGACATTAGACTTTTGTTGAAAGATGCCGCCACAAGTTAAAATCACTTGAAACTGATTGGCTAAAATAAATGTAGCGGGATATTATATATATATATATATATATATATATATATATATATATATATATATATATATATATATATATATATATATATATATATATATATATTATGATAAAATGATATATAAATACATTATTTCAGATGAATAAATTTAAATTCAGTAATAAGAAGATCCTAATACAATAAAATAATTAAACTAATTTTGCATTAATTAATATATATATTTTGATTAAATTCTTTAACTACAAAAATTTTTAATTTGTTTTAGAAATAATAACGAAAATAATCTTTGGATAAATAATCTTGGATAATCATCTTAATAATCTTAATAATTCTTTTCTAAATTTGTTTACAACATATAATTTTAGAAATCTTTAAATTCTAACTATAATAATTAAATAACACATTGAATTAAATTTAAAACATTGCATCGGACTATTATAATAATAATATAATAAATTTAATATAATTATATTTATGAATTATATTTATGTATTTATTAAGATTTTATACTATAAATAATATGTAGAAATTTAATGTTATCAATTTTATTTCAATTTATCCTTAAAATATTATTTAAATAAAAATGCTAATATCTCACTACTTTAAATTAAAATAGTATACCTGTATGAAATATATTAATAATTATATACATAGATAAGTATCATCTTGAATATGCACCACATTTACTCTTAGGTATATAATGATCGTATTGTAAAAAATATTCTATAATTAATAGATTTGTATTTAAATATCAATCAGAATAATGGTACAATAAAATCGTTATGTCCGATATACCATAATTGTCAATTTAAAAAATATAACACATTTGTGCATATATTAAAATATTACGAATAGAAAAATGTATTTACATATAATTATTTGATAACTTGATTAAAGTTATATAATTGAGATAATTGATGTATTTAAATGAATTTAACTTATTTTTTTTCATTTATAATAATTCTTTTAGGTTATATTAAATTACATCATAAATGTCATGGGATGCTTAATTTTAATTTTCACTTAAAGATTTCACTCGTACAATAAGTAGTACCAAATGAATTATTGCACGAAATATTATATGCATGATCCATAATTGTCATTTAAAATAATTCAAAGAATGTCGGATACAAAGCACCAACAATCGAAAATATCATCGCGACATTTATTCGAAGATCAGGTAAGATTTTTTTGAGAAAAACATATAAAAATAGAAATACAATAAGAATATAACATTAACTTAATTTTATTAAGGAAAAAATAATATAAACATAAATATTATAGATTAAATTTTTTTTTATTAGGTTGATTTAACACTACAAATAATACAAAAATCACCTTCAGAGATTAATGAAATTAATGTCTTTGATTATTTACACGACTATGTAAATAAATTTGAGACTAAAGATTCAGGAATATATTTATCCTCTTCAAATATTGAATTACAGTTAAAGAGCACATATACACAAAAAACTAATGATTATAAAAATAATAATGAAATTGATTCTATAAAGGCAGAAAATATTTCTTCTTTATTACAGAATATACCAAATTCTCAAAATGAATTAAGATTGAAATACACAGAGCAAAATCATTTAAAAATGAAAAATGAATCGGTGGAATTTGTGACTCATTTAAATGAGAAAAACACTGATAGTAAATTAATAAAAATTAATAATGCAATTGACACAGAGGATATAAAAAGTAATAATATTCCTATTAAAATAAAAAAGACTTTTATATTTGAAAAAAATGTTTTTGCTCAAATGAAAGACAAATCACATAATTTAGAAGTTAAGAATGAAAATTTAAATGATGAAAATAATGATCCTGAAACTAAACTTTCAACATCAACTAGTCAATCTAAAAAGATCAATAGTTTAGTTATGTTGAACAAACAAGTTAGAACATGTAGTCAGTGTTCAATGACATTTAGATACAAAAGACATTTAGATCGGCATTTGGAAGGTCATCAAAAAAACAATTGTTCTCACTGTAATGCAAAATTTGCCAGACGTAAACATCTTGATATACACTTATTTCGTTCACATGGTGAAAGAGTAACAAAACATCCACATTCTTGTGATGTATGTTCCCGGAGTTTTCCTAAACGTATTTTATTAAATCGTCATCGTGCAAAACACAATTATGAAAATGGCAAAGTTTGTTCAGATTGTGGGGAAATGTTGAAAGCAGAAGAAGATGATAAGGAACACAAAGAAAATCATTGTACAAAGAAACAATTTAAATGTAAAAGATGCTTACAAACATTTAGTATTGAACAAACATATATAGCTCATATTCAAAATCATGATAATCATAAATGTTCAAAATGTGATGTCACTTTTGCCTCAAAAAAAAAAGTGCACGAGCATTATAAAATGGTACATTCTTCAAAATTGAATCATAATAAAATATCAAATAATGGTGAGTTTCTTAAAACAGAATAGGAAAATGTACATACGTACGTAATTTATAAAAATTAATCGTTTTATAGGTATATATTTTTGTGCTGACTGCAGACATACTTTTTTAAAAAAAGATGATTATTCTCGTCATTTGGATTCTACATCACATCTCAATAAAGTAAACAGAGAAATATCTCAAAGAGACATTTTTACATGCCTAATTTGTTCTAAGAAATTAATTTCACAGAGAGCTCTTGATCAACATGTTAGACGTATACATAAAGAAGAAAAAAAATTTACATGCAATATATATGGTTGCACATTTCAATGTGCAAGAAAATCAGACTTGGATAGGCATAAACAGTTACATGTAGAACAAAGAAATATCGTATGTGAACAATGTGGTAAAACTTTTACTAGTGTTAGTATTCTTAATGATCATGTTCTTTATATACACAATAAAGAAAGACAATTTATATGCGAAGAATGTGGTAAAGCATTTAAACGAAATAGTTTATTAAAAAGACATAAATTGTCTCATCAGCAATATCGACCATTCGCTTGTATGCAATGCAGTACTGCTTTCAAGAGGTCCCATCATCTTTCTCGTCATATGGAAACTTGTCATAGAATAATACTTGAAAGAAAAAAGAAGGTGAACGTAATTACATATATCTATTCTATTTAATTTGTCTATATCATTTGATTATACAATTAAAATATAATAAACATCAACAGGTCGTAAAACTTATGAAAACAGAAGATGGTCATCTTGTTCCAATACCAGAAAAACCAAAACCCCTTAAACCTAAAAAATTAAAAATTAACACAGGACCTAATATTTTGTCATCAGATGAAAAAATTTCATCTTCTCAAGACATGGATATTAATAACAAACATTCTGATTCATATTTAGAAACGCAAATATTACCCATCTCTAATGACTTGTGCGAAAATTCATCATTGCCATTAGAATCTACAAATTTACTTTCGAATCCAGATTTTACTTCACAGGTTCTTTCATTAGTAGATATTAATTCAGAACAAATTGTCACTGTGGAAGTTACTAGCCCAAAAACATTAATAATGAATGATCTTATAGATCAATTTGAAATAAGTTGTAATGAAATATTGAATTTAACAAATTATCAAGATATGGAACTTCAACATGGAATTTTAAATACAGATCAAAATTTGTACGATACAAACTATTCTGAATTATCATTAGGAACTGTTGAAGAAACATCTTTCGTGGATTCAAATATTAACAAAGTAGATATTTTACCAATAGAAAATTATTTAAATCAATCATTTTCATCATTTTTAAATTTTTAATTACAATTATAAAATATTTAGCTTATAAGCTAAAGAATTGCTTATATTTATGGGTACAAAATTATAGAATTAACATAATTTATAAATGTCTACAAAAAGTACATGAAACTGCCTAAAATTATTTTAAGAATAATTTAAAATTTTTAATAACTAATGAACAAAAATGTGATATATTTTGTAATACTTAAAGTTTATCAAAATTTCTCATGCATTTAATAATTAGAATTTAATAATTAAAATGATTGTATAATAATTTTTCTAGATTTTTATTTATAACTGTTTGCATTAATGTTTATACAATATAATGTATAAATGTCATAAAAATGTTATCATTATTTTAGTTGCTTAAAAATATACATTTTAATGAACGTAACTGTGTAGTGTTTATTTCTTATTTATTAAAGATATAAACAACTTATAACTATCTTAGAAAAAAATTACAATAATACATGTATGGTTTCAAATGAATCCATATATTTATTCCACTGAAACATGACATTCCAAATTAATATAAAGTAATTAAGTATATTTATTTATCCAAATTTTATAAGTATTAATTTATTTAGTTAGTATTATTTAACAGGACATTTATGCTTGAATTTATATCTCGTATATATTAATTTTTTATGATTTATATTTTTTTACATAGAATCATATTTATTATACAGTATCATACATTACTCTAAAAGTTAATATAAAATAATAGTAAGAAAAAAAGTCGGAAGTATTTATTTTATTATTGATATAAAGATAAATAAATAATTAATACAAATAGAATTATAAAGTTTTTTCTTATTAATTAAATATTTGTAAATGTATTTGAAAAAAGTTCATTTTAAATGAAATCTATGTCAAGTTTATAGTAATGATTTAAAGTATATATTACTCACAACGCGTACAATCTCGATTTTTTTTTTATAAACTTTTCAGTACCACATACATTAATGTAAATATCCAATTGACAAAAATCAATTATTTTTACACATTAATTTTTGTTGCAAAACTTATATGTAATATAAAATGCAAGATTTGAACAAAGTTTAAATAAAATGTTATTAATAGTACGATCTTTTTTGGGGGGTTTCTTTATACGTTAAAATTATCAAATTTGTACAACTTACTTGATTTTATACCTATACTTGTTTTTATAGTCATTTGAAATCAATGATACTTCATTATATACTAATACACAATATTTAGACATTGTCTTTCATTTTAATTTGTCCCTAAATTTTTCTCACGAAACAAATCTATATAAGAATACACTTAAAACTGCCGCAGCTGCTCCGCCAATTAAGCTCCATGTAAGTTTTGATGAATTTCTATTTTTTTGTTTTTTTGTATTTTTTTGAGAATTATTGTTATTTTTGTGTGTCCCTAACATTTTGCGATATAGATTTTTCTCATGTCGAGCATCCTTAGCATTCTTCTCTTTTAAAATAGCTAATTCTGTCTGAATAGCTTTTGTTTCTGGGTCTAATTTTGCTGCTTGAAGCAATGTTTGATATGCTAATGCATGTTCTCCTTTATAATGCAAAATTTTTCCTAGAAAAATGTGACATGTTCAATATATAACTATTATTATTGTACATTAATTATATGAAAAACAATACATGGTACAATATTACCTTTCCTAAAGAGTGCTTTTATATTTTGAGGTTGACAACTCAGGACACTTTCTACACTTTTTAATGCTGCATCATAAGCTTGTGTTTTCATTTGTGCGGCTGCTAAATTATTATATACTTTCATACGATCTTCTAGTAAAGCCTGCAGTTCTGCATCAGTAGTGGTATCTTCTGCTTCACTCTGATAGGATGTACGACTTTCTGTTGGTAATAAAAATTCTAATGCTCTCCGATAACACTGAATCGCAAGTATTGGTTCATTACGAGTAAACCACCAATTTCCACGTTCTCGTTTTTTATTGCTTTAGAAGAGATAAAGGTATCCGATTAGTTATAAATTTCCAAGTAATTTTAATAATTATGTAAAAAATAATTACCCAATTTCTTTTCGTTGTTTGACATTGAGAGTTTCTATTTCTTCTTCTAATTCATTGGACTTCAATTGAACTGTATAAAAAATAGCGGCATTTGGTGGAATATTCGGTTCTTTTCCTAGAGAGCCATAAGCAAATCTTGGATCAACTTCAATTTCAGCAACTTCATTTACATCCATTAAAGCAATTGCTAAATCTAATCCCTATAATTGAACAATGCAGATATATATTATTGGTTTTATTATATTAAGTAAAATCTTTTTCATTGAAGAATTAAATAATAATCATATTATTGTTCACATCGATAAAATATATATACCATTATGACAGAATAATCAATATTATCATTAGGGCATTATTTTTAAAAAATGTCCTCGAGAAACATATTGAAAATAAAGATATTATTCAGTACCTGAATCACTTCAACATCACCCAATTGAATTTTGAGATCTTCATATTCTTCAACTATCGTGCCATCTTTTAATTTACCAATAATTTTCAAAGTACAAATGTCAGATCTATTTGGACGTGTTCCATTTTCCCCACTTTCTACAACTTTCTTTTTAAGCTGTCCATTTCCTAAAATATCTATCCACTCTTCAGGCGGATGTTCATTTAAAGCTGCTTTTGTCATCGGTTCATTTGGATCTATGTCAAAATTCAATTCCTTTTCAATAAAATCAGCTTGACTTGTCCCTGGTTGTATAGATTCATCTTCCATCTTTGAAAGAATTCAACAAATTATTTGCATTTTATAAAGGGTATATAATGATTCCTTATAAAAAAAAAAAAAAATAATTATTTAAAACTATAATGATTCCTTAAAAAAAAAAAAAAAAAATAGTATTTAAAACGGTAAATCACAATAATAATAGCAAGCACTTAAAAAGTAATTTTATTGTACACAGAAATTTTAACAAATTTCAATCACAATAAAATACTTTGTAATACTGGATATATCATGTTTATTAAAAATGAGAAACGTTATTAATTTTCAAAAAATGTTGAACGATAAAATTATAAATTTCGTATTCTATTTGACAAATGATCACGCATGTGGTAAATAAACGATACAAACAGTAGAAAAATGCACATTCATTCGATGAATCGAAAAAATTTGAAGCAGGAATACAAATGTTAACGTAATTACTTCTTTTTATATTGTAACATGATATAATTTAAATT
The DNA here is from genome assembly GCA_002806875.1 of Lepidotrigona ventralis hoosana. Lineage (NCBI taxonomy): Eukaryota > Metazoa > Arthropoda > Insecta > Hymenoptera > Apidae > Lepidotrigona > Lepidotrigona ventralis. The sequence goes on from NIPQ01090589.1 coordinate 17,799, forward strand.
TAAAACTGATTTTTAGAGAAAAAGATATACCTTATTTTCGAAAGTTTCAATAATCATTAGAAATGCTGAGAAATAACGTCGAACGTTCGTTTATTCGTAAAACGCGATCTGGTCAACTTCACCGATTACTTGAAATAAGCACTACTTTGAGTATCGAAAGCAATTAATCGATAATCGAAGTTTCATCAAATTTCCTAAACCGTTTGATTACGTAAATATGTGACTTTGTGTTCGTTCGAAGGAATTTAATTTAATTGCTTGCTTCAACCAAAATAAATTTAAGTAAATATTCGGATTTTATGACTAATTACTTTTCATATGTAATAACCAAAAATGATATTGATTCCTAAAACAGACAATTACTGATCCCTAACGATGTCATTATCCTATGTTTATTTAACAATCTAGAATTTTCTATAATTTTATTAAAACAAAAATGTTTTCCTCTTTAATAACCAAAAATGATATTGATTCCTAAAACAGACAATTACTGATCCCTAACGATGTCATTATCCTATGTTTATTTAACAATCTAGAATTTTCTATAATTTTATTAAAACAAAAATGTTTTCCTCTCTCTCTTTCCATCCTACACATTATATAGTGATCAACAAAATGAAATAACGAATAAATCTACTTGTGCCGGAAATTATGTCAAATTATACTAATATGTGGAGTTTTTAACATTCTATATCTAGATCGCAAATATTGAAATTTTATTTTTAACAGAGTATGGAGCAAGAGTATATGTACATTCTTGTATATGAAATTCCATAATTAATAAAATAAGTTAAGTATTAACGAAAATCGCTGAGTAAATACTAAAACAATATCACATCGTATCATATAATCTATTTCAATTTTTTAATNCCGGAAATTATGTCAAATTATACTAATATGTGGAGTTTTTAACATTCTATATCTAGATCGCAAATATTGAAATTTTATTTTTAACAGAGTATGGAGCAAGAGTATATGTACATTCTTGTATATGAAATTCCATAATTAATAAAATAAGTTAAGTATTAACGAAAATCGCTGAGTAAATACTAAAACAATATCACATCGTATCATATAATCTATTTCAATTTTTTAATATGAAATTGATAAAATATTTCGCAATTCTCCTCTCTCACGAAGTTTGTGTTGTATGCAAGGTGAATGGAACCAATCGAACGATCCCACATTTCTAATATGTGCGCATGCGTAAGGGATCCACGCTTGACTGTATACCATTCTGACAAAGTGTACAGTTGCTGAAAAGTTTTTGTCCGGTTAATTCCCATTCAATTGAAAAAATTCCTTTTATTAATAATGAAATCGCTTTTACTAGTGGGAATCGTGTTAGCAATCTTTTGTTCGAGCAGTAATGCTGATGATAAAAAAGGCCCAAAAGTTACAGACAAGGTAGGCAAATTAAATACACCGGCATGAAATATCAGATGTGTTAACAAAGAATTCCTTTTCGAATGAAGCAGATAAAAATAAAATTAAGTGAACAGAATGTGATTCATCATTGCTGAATAATCTCCTTTATTTTCGAATTGAGAAATATACCTTGAATTTCTATATTTCGTTTTATTTTTTTTATACATATGTCGCAAAAATTTTTTCAAATTAATTTCAAATTAATAATTGAGAATATAATTTTTTATCTGTATACATAACGTACTAAACAATGATTTCTGAAGAATTTTATGAGTTTGTCAAATTAAGAAAAAAATAATTGAATCTATATGTTATATACGTAGGTATGGTTTGATATTAACATTGATGGTAAAAATGAAGGAAGGATTGAAATTGGACTGTTTGGAAAAACAGTTCCAAAGACTGTTCAAAACTTCATAGAATTATCTAAAAAGCCTCAAGGAGATGGATACAAGGGTAGTAAATTTCATAGAGTCATTCGTGAATTTATGATCCAAGGAGGAGATTTTACAAAAGGAGATGGAACTGGAGGTTTGATATCACGACATTTGTTGCTACTTTGAAAATTGGTGTATTATATTTTGTGTTATATCTTATATTAAAATTATAATTTATTGCCTTATTTATTAAAATTATTAATTANTTTATGATCCAAGGAGGAGATTTTACAAAAGGAGATGGAACTGGAGGTTTGATATCACGACATTTGTTGCTACTTTGAAAATTGGTGTATTATATTTTGTGTTATATCTTATATTAAAATTATAATTTTGTTGCCTTATTTATTAAAATTATTAATTATTACCATTATAATAATATTTAATTTCTTCAAATCTTATTAAATAAAATGACTTAAAATAATTAAAACTAAAATATTTACAATATTTAAAACTAGAAATACTAAAATTAAGTAATAATTATGTTGAATATATATAAATATTTTTCATTAGGACGCAGTATTTATGGACCTCGCTTTGAAGATGAAAATTTCAAATTGAAACACTATGGTGCTGGATGGTTGTCTATGGCAAATGCCGGAAAAGATACTAATGGTTCACAATTCTTTATTACTGTGAAGCAAACACCATGGCTCGATGGTAGACATGTTGTATTTGGAAAAATAATTAAGGGAATGGTATGTAATTTTCATTAGATAATCTATTGAATTACATGGCTTAATAAGTAATATGTTATAAAAATAATTTTACAGGATGTAGTAAGAAAAATTGAAAATGTAAATACTGATACCAGAGATAGACCAACGAAAGATATTGTAATAGCTGATTGTGGTGCAGAGGTGATAGCAGAACCTTTCAGTGTATCAAAGGAAAGTGCTACCGATTAAACGTATTTTTATTTTTATAATGATGAAGGCTAACCATTTGTAACTGTCATTAAAAGAAGAAGCTTATTTACTCTAATATGTTTATAATTTGTTCACTAAAAATTGTTCATTAAAAATTAAAAAAAAAAAAATGCGACATTTATATATTTATCATGCAAACTGTTTTAGGTTTGTTGTGTACATTTACATAATTGCTCAAAAAAGTTTTTTACAAATCTTATTGTTACATACTATCTAAAATGCATTCTATCAATTATGATCAACTATTAAAAATTATTATATAAAAACATTTGTCCTGAACGGTTTTAATTATAGACACACAAAATGAAACATACACACACACAAGTAGAAATTTCTTGAACATATGGAGTTGAAGAAGCACGAGATTGTAATGAAATAGTCTAATCCATTATCTTATTCCAATTTTATAAAACTATATACATATATTAAAGTGCGCAATAAATTTTATATACTTATAATCACATTTTTTTCAAATAAACAAATATAACATTATTATAAACATAACTTGTGTAAATGCATTTTATTCGTCCTCCCCTCATTTATTTATTTAATATAAACGTAAATAAAATAATATAATTAAATGTAGCACAATTATATGAAATATAAACTTATATGTGCATAGATGAATTTTTTTAATTCAATGCAGTAAATATAGCATAAACAATATTGAACCTTTCACTTCAAAGTTCATGACATTCTCACAAGCAAATTTTTTATAAAAGATCGATTGCGGAAATCAGTTTCAGTTAGATAATTTATGTTTATATATTAATTTTCTGCACATCTGAAATATTAGTATAATATTAATTCTAAGTATAAATATTAATATTAGTATTAATTCTACGTTTTCTACATTCTACGAGAAGAAAAAGAGATTGCTACCAATTTCAGAAGAAAAATTATATAAATATTTATATACGTAATTATGTAGTATTATAACATGTTTTTTTTAAATATTTATCAACAACGGAAGCGTTAAATAATTATCGTATATTCGATCGAAGATAAGTTTGAATACTTTTTTTTTGTAAAAAATTTTGTTTCGTAATTTTATAATTTAAAATTTAAAATTTCTCGATCTTCTGTTTGTAAAATGATATCAAAACAAAAGTATTAAAGATGAATTGGACCTGGAATTTTATATATTGTTAATAAAATAAAAACAGTGATGATATTAATAATAGTGATAATAATAACATTTTATTTATTACTAATGATATAGATAGAATATAGAATGATATAAATATAGAATGATAATGATAATAATAAATGTTATAGAAAGTGACAGTACTGAATCGTATATTCGATCGAAGATAAGTTTGAATACTTTTTTTTTGTAAAAAATTTTGTTTCGTAATTTTATAATTTAAAATTTAAAATTTCTCGATCTTCTGTTTGTAAAATGATATCAAAACAAAGGTATTAAAGATGAATTGGACCTGGAATTTTATATATTGTTAATAAAATAAAAACAGTGATGATATTAATAATAGTGATAATAATAACATTTTATTTATTACTATAATGATAAGAATAAATGTTATAGAAAGTGACAGTACTGAAAATGTCATTAATTAAAAAAAATTACTTCCAATCATCTGTACTGTTTTATTTGAAATAATGTGTTCGAGATGCCAATAGATAATTTACAAAAATATTAATATAAGCCCCAAAGGACATTTATATTTAACAATTAAATAAATTATATTTTTAAAAATGTGAATTTTTCTATATGTCAGTTGAAATATTCTTTTAATTTTGTTCTTTAAACATGTTGTATAACAAGACATACATGTAGCATAGACGATGTAGTATTCATAAATACACGTTACAATTAACTACTTCATTATATTCATTGTATCATAACCTTGTCGAGCATCTTAAAAAAAGAATGTTGAAAAAAACAAATATGTTTGTTTATATTCTGTTCTTCATATTCTTTCATTTCAACGTAATATAATTAAATTATTAAATACAACAGCTGATACATCATGTTATTCCAACTTCTGTGCCAAAATAGTAATGTTTCCCTCCATTCAAAGAATTAAGAATATTTCGTATTATTCGACAAAATGTTTTTCATAAAGTCTGCAGTAATTTATACCATACTTTTCTTATTTTTAATGTTAATTTTCTTGCTCTATATACTTGGAGCTGCTCGTTATATTACGGATCTTGAAGAAAATACTTGTGATATGACATATATGTTTGAATATCCACAATACGTGGTATGTAAACATACGAAGATTTAAGAAAAAAAAAAAAACTACTTTTTCTGTTTACCTGTTAAATAACCATTATTGTGTTAAACGATATTAATTATGCGATAGATTAAAAATTACAAACTAAGCATTATATTATTATGATGAAAATTATAAAATGTTTAATTAACTAACTTTCATTAATTTGAGTTTCCCGTTAAATAACATTTATAACATACTTTATGATTTTGATTCAAATATATCTATTAACTTTTGCAAATTACTTCTAACTCTACTGAAATCTAGTAATAATAATTTGAAGAACATGAATTACAATAACGATTTATTACAATTATTAGAGAATCTCTTTAGATACTGAGATAGAAGAACGATATCCAAGATATGGATTATACGCATATGGAGAAGGTTTTGTTACCGAGAAGCTTAGAAGGATGTATTTCTCAGGAATACCAGTACTTTTTATACCTGGAAATATTGGATCTCATGAACAAGGTTCATGTTTTTAAAATGTATTACAAATTTCAGCTTGAATTGTTGTTAATACTTTTATCGTTTTTAGTAAGATCACTTGCTTCTGTTAGTTTGAGAAAAAGCCTAAAAGATAGAACTCCATTTCATTTTGATTATTTTACTGTTTCATTAGGCAAGGATTATTCTGCTTTATATGGAGGTAAAAATAATTTTGTTAAATAGTTCCATTACCACTTTTACAGTTTTTGAAATATTTATATATTATTCAGAGTAATAATTTATTAATTAATTCAAGGTGTATTGATGGAAGAAACAGTATATGTTTCATACTGTATACAAAAGATATTAAGTTTATACAAAACTAAGATGGACAATATTATCCTCATAGGACACTCAATGGTAAATATAATATTAAGCTTATTTTAATAAAAATATTAAAATATTTGTATTTTTAGGGAGGTATTATAGCTAAAGGTTCTGTTGTAATGACACCAAATGTAAATGCTAGTGTTGCCAGCATTATTATTACTTTAGCTGCACCTCGTATACCTACTTTAGTATTAGACCGTACTTTTGCCAATTATTACCAAAATCTAGAAAAACGCTTAAGTGAAATAAAAGCTGCAGGAACGAGTGTAGTATCAATAGGAGGTGGACCAAGAGATACACTTATAACTTCAACTCAAATTTTAGATACTACAGCTGATATTAACGTGATTTCCAATACTATACCAGATGTTTGGAAATCTACTGACCATTTGAGTATTTTGTGGTGTAAACAATTAGTACTTTCTATTGTGCATTCATTATTTGATTCTGTCAATTATACTCAAAAACCACCCAAAATTGCCTCTACAGCCAAGGAAAGAATGCAAGCACTGTCATATCACTTTCATCATGTAAGAAAGTTCTTTTAATCTACTTTTAATATATAAAAGTATTTGAATTAACAATTAACTTTACAGCGTACTTCAGGAAAAAGATTATATTCTTATAATGAAACAATACAATTTGAACCTGGTGGAATATGGATAGAAAATATTCAAAGGCATTACACATGGTCTAATAAAAATTTGCCTAAAAAGACATCCTTTGTCTATCTTATGATTAGATTGAATGGACAACCAGATTATTTAACTATTGATACCATAAATTTAGAATCTAAGGATTGGTTATTTGCATGTACAGCATCCAGTATACAAGGACAATCAAGAGTTTGGTAATACTAACTTATTAATATAATATAAAGGTTATTGTTTTAAACTAAAGATTATAAAGTATCACTGTATAATTCTGTTTTTAATTTAGTAATTGGGGTTGGAATTTGACAAACAAAACAAGAATTTTGCCAGATCCTTTACATCGCTTGAGAAAAACTGTTGACTTAAATTTACAAGAGATAAGATATCCTGGTATAACACATATTATAATAAAGATTACACCAGATAGTTTAGAAAATTATATTACAATAAATGTTGATTTATATTCTTATGAGACAAGACTTGTACCTATTAAGAGTACTTTTCCTTTATTGAAAGATTTATTTATAAAACCTCGAACTCAAAAGTCTGATCTTGGACATGTTAGATATTATGCAAATTTTGATAATGATATGGATGTTGTTACTGTTGAACTTAAAACATCTGACTGTACAGATCCAAAACATCATGCAATAGTTGAATTATTAGAACCAGGGGGTATTGGAGTTACACAAATTCAGTTTTTTACTGTTATGTGAGTATAACTAAAATAAATTTGTATTTATTTTAAAATTATTTTATAAAAAGAAATTTTAATATTTTAGAGATAATGGGCCAAAATCAATGAAGGTTCAAATTAAACATATATATTCCAATGTTTCTCCAAATTTAAGAATAATTCTAGATCCGGCATGTTCATATATAATTAATATTCAAAAAGCTGGAATTATAGATCGAATGTCTTGTATTGTTAGAGATCGCTGGTATCTATTGTATACAACGATTATTAGTTTACTTCTGCTGTTTTTATCCACCAGAATTAATCATGGTCTTAAACAAACTCCAATAATAGTAATTACGATATTTCTATCATCTTATTATAATTTAATGTTTGAATGTTTAGTTGCTTTAGCAATTGTTTGCATATTTACCATTGGACTATGCTGTTCTATTATATTCCTTGGTTCAGTAGCTCATAACATTGCTGTAAGGTAAGAAATTTTAATTATATCAATGTTTATATCACATTTTATGGATAAATTTATCAATTTTTTTTAGATTTCTAGCTCGTGCAATAGCCTTTTCAACAACATGGTCAGATTGGCTACTCGGAGGATTAAATCAGTTGCCTTTTATTAGTGCAATTCTTGTTTTATCTTTAATCCCAGCAACTTGTGGCGGTTTAGCTATGCTAATTTCAGTTTTTCTGTATTTTCTGAATTTGACAAAAATGTATGAAGATTACCTAGAAGAACTATTAATGGCTTCGTTACAACATTTTAACTGGATACGACGATTTAGAAGTGCGAAAGATGATTCTGAAGGGCATGAAAATACAAGACAAAAAATATTTAATCATCTTATCCTTTTCATACTCTGGTGTTTTACTGCTATTCCAGCCGTACCTTCTGTACTTGTGTGGGCAAAAAATTTCAGGTTTGCAATCTATCTTATTATAAAAATCAAGTATTTAATTGTTAAATGTTCCTATGTTTTTGTAAATTTGTTTTAGTTACGATATGAAACTTTCTTCTGAAGATCCTTTATTATTACAAAGCTGGATAGTTTTAGTAACATGCAGTACAATGGGATGGGTGCAACTCCCTTCCAATAATCATAAGAATCGATCTCAAATATTATCCAGTGTATTATGTTTCTCAGGTTGGGTTATACTTTTAATGGGAGCAGCACCTTATCCAGCTTTTTATCAATATTATATGCCACCTGTTGTAGCTGGAGTTACTATTATTATTGCATTAAATGTAATTTTCCTTTAAATTTTTCTCTTATTTCTCTAGTGTTGTTCACTTGAAAAAGAAATAATATACATTAATTTCATGACATGTTATGTCCATATATTGTATTTGTGTTGTGTGTAAATATATTTATTTTTAGAGAATGTGTAATATACTAAACTAAATGTATGTGTAATATACTAAACTAAATGTATTTAAGATTGTGTGAAATATATTAATTGTAATATATATGTTGTATATTAATGTAAGTAAACAATTAAAATTACTTACTAATTCAAAAATCAATATTTTTTACTTATCTAATTGGGAAATATTGAAATATTCCATTATACATCAAACAATAAATTTATTATTTATCAGAAAAAGATATACAGTTTTAACACTCTTATATGACCTATATTATTTAACATCCTATTTAAGAGTACTGAGTGTGCTATTTTTAATATTTCGTATATAAATCGTCAACTGAAGGAATATTCGTTTGTCATTAAAATTTTTATTTATCAACCTTATTTAATTAATCAATGACTGTTCAAGTAATAAACTAAATTCAATCAAGATAGAAAAAAGAAAAAAGATTGAATTGAATTGAATTTCACATATAAATACATGATCTATTTACTGCTAACAAGGTAATAACATACACATTTATGCAAATTAATAGGACCCAAAAATAATCATGACATGCGCAATCATTGATCGTAAAAGTACGGCAGTAACCTAATTTTACGTATTAATAATATAATGCCCATTCATTTTCTTGCAAAAATGTATCTACTACTTCCTTCATTGCTAAATTAGGAATTAATTGATCTTGAGTTAAACGAACTCTAGTAACTGGATCAAAATGGCCTACCCTTTGTAAATGTTCTTCAATGTCTTTCCGTTCATATGTAATTCCGCTTGGTGTAATCACTGGTTCTTGCAAAATTTCAAAACTAATTTTTCCACATAAATAATCAGGTACTTCTCTTTTCTGTTTCATATATTTATAAAAATTGCAAAATAATATATTATACTTACTTTAATTTACATGTAATTAAATGTGATTAAAAAGTAGTATACACTCACCCTTCTTCTCTCATCTACTTTTGCAAATAGATCATTAAGGTGAGCCATACACATATCTCTTTTTTCTTCTATTTCTTCTTTCTTTCTTGTGAACTCGATAGACGAGGCTTCTGCTTCACTTTTATCATCTGCATCTTTAGCTATTTCTTGTTCCTTTAAAGCAGCTAATCTTCGTTCAGCATCTTCTACTATCAATTGATTGAGATATGATTGTAATTCAATATCTTGTGCAATTCTCTGTTCTTCTCTCAATTGGAAACAACGTTTTCGCGCTTGCCTTAAAATGCTGGTCATATCATCTCCATAATTTAACTTTTGCTCCTTGGCCAAATCCACAGCTATGTTGTTGTAGTTGTTTGAGATGTAACCATGTGAATGACAAGTTTCACATTGCCGTAAAAACCATGAATAAGCCATAAAAAAGAATATTCACAAAATATTTCTATACTTCATAGTTATACTATGTATGATGTACATATATAATAAATATAATATACAGCACTAAAAATATAACATGTAATGACAAAATAAAATCTCTTTAAAGGTAAGGTACACAAATAAATATATATCTTGAAACTATATCATTACATCTAATAAAATTTTTTTTTTTTTTTGTAGTGAAATACTTCGCAAATCATTTTCACATTTACTTTTATTTTAATCATGTGAAATAAATAAAATGATTAAATCACAAATATTAATCAAACACTAGATGTTAAGATGTTGACATAAGAACTATGAGAACAGAATATTTAATTGTTAACTTGATATCTTTGATCGCAATAAACATATGACAAAAAGCCAGTGGAATTCCTAAACAACAACATACGTACGTACCTCTTTGTAAATGTTTAACAGCCTCATCGAACAATTCCATTTCGAGAAGAGCTAGACCCAAGAAAAAATGACCCTTCACCAGACATGGGTCGATATCAAGAGCACGTCTGCAGTCTAGACAGGACGATTCCCATCGTTTCAATTTCAGGTTACACAGCGCTCGGTTCGTAAAGTATAGTGCTTGGGTTGGATTTTTAATCTGCAGGAATGAGATGCAATGTCGTAACTTGCCTGCCATAGATTCATAGTGGCACTCACAATTGCTTTGGTGTAGCAGTGTGCAGCATCCTCGTATTTGTGAAGATTGAAAAGACGGTTCCCTTCTTCCTTTAATTCTTTATCAGAAAGGTTGGCGGTTGTATACATCTTACTCATCTTGGCAACAAATTTTGTGCTTTATCGAACGCTTCTCTACATATGAATTCTCGTTCAGTTATTCACTTAATAATACTTCTTGTAGGAAAAATTAGTCGAATCGTAAACAAACTGACTAACAAAATAATATTGTATAACCTTAACCTTAACGAAATATATACTTCCCCATTTTCCTTGTGCACTTGTCAATCATTAACTAAAGTCAGACGAAGACGTACATAAACAAAACTGAAGGAAGCTACCTTCCAACATAAAGCCAGGTTTCCAAAGGACATTTATTCTAAAGCTACCTTCCAACATAAAGCCAGGTTTCCAAAGGACATTTATTCTAAAGCTACCTTCCAACATAAAGCCAGGTTTCCAAAGGACGTTTATTCTAAAGCTACCTTCCAACATAAAGCCAGGTTTCCAAAGGACGTTTATTCTAAAGCTACCTTCCAACATAAAGCCAGGTTTCCAAAGGACATTTATTCTAAATGTCTATTTTCAAATATATAACAATTGCGCAAAATCTTCTTTATTTCTCTTCCCCAAGTTTAATTTCAAGCTTCGTTTCATTTTTTTTACAATTTTTGAAAAAGCGTCAATAACTAACAATATGGAAGCTAAAATTTAAAACGTGTAATGCAACAACAATTTTATTACATTTAGAATTATTACATTATTTAAACAATATATACAATTAATTCAAAAATATATGTTTAACGTCGTATAATACAATGTTTAATAACATCAATAAATTTCATTTATCTTATAGTACAAATTAATATAGTGTATTTACACACACAATGTAAATCAATTTAAAAAAATTTTGATTGATTTACTCTAAAATAAAATCAATATTTTACATTTTTTATTTTAAAGAAATGTATCTAAAATATTAAACTTGATTTGTTCAACTTCCAATATAATTGTTATTTTAGGTCTTTACTTTGTACTTTAAATTATAAAATGAATTGGTCACATGTATATTTTAACCAATTTGTGTGTTGCTATGCATTGACTTTAGATATGTTATATATAAAAATAGGTTTGTTTGTTGCAAAATGTATTTCTTGGTTCACAACCATTCCCATTCTATGTTTGAAAAATTCTAATATTTTCTTTGTTATTTGTTTATTATTTTCAGATACCTCTGAATGCTCTAAATAATCATTTATCTAAAACAATAAAAGCCAGTTACAATGCTAAATTAAACTTTAAATTAGAGTAAGAATAAAGAATAGATAATAAAAATCACCTTCATCCATCTGCATTCGGAAATTTCTCTTTCACACTTTTTGATACTACAATTAACAGGAGATAAATAAGCTACCATATATATGTCAGAACAACCAAATGAATAATCATGAACATGTCTAAAACCTAATATACATTTGAAAGTAGTTTGGACACCAGTTTCTTCTAGAACTTCCCTTTTTACAGCATCTACTAAATTTTCACCTACCACAAGAAAAAATTAATTAATTGTTATCACATATATAAATTATTATCAACTGTTTATATAATATATATTTTATAAATTGTCAAAACATATATTTATAAATTTGATTTATAAATTTCTTTACAACAATAAGTTAAGTTACTAATTCTCTTGTGCTGATTCATTAATTTGTAAGAAAATGATGTACCTGGTTCTACATAACCACCTGGCAATTTCCATATGCGTGCATGATTTGTATATTTTTCTTTGATAACTAAAATCTCTTCTGTCTCCTCATTATAAACAAATCCTCCAACTCCTAAATTTGTGTGTGCATAATGTGGTATGTTACATTCTTCATCTGTAACTAACCATCGATAAAGCATAACATATTCTTGCTTTGCATGATGAAATTTAAATCCTTCCTTTACAAGTAATGGTATCCATTCTGATTGCGGTAAATATACACGGAACCATATTGCGCGTTTTTTATTTTCTATCCATTGTTGTAAAGATGCTGCAAAAATTACAATAAACAAATATTAATTCCTAGGAAAAATTTTTGCCAAGTTCCTTCAATTTTGATAAAAATAAGTAATAATTTATGAATGTATTTAATAAGATATATAACTATTAATAAGAATAATAAGATTTTATAACTATTGTCATATTATGTTACACCTGTAAGTTATACCTGTAAGACGATTAGCGAACACTTCAGCTGCACAAGATTCTTCGTTTGAATCAATGGTTAAGCCATTATAGTGATCATTATGTCCATTAAAGCACTTTGAAGCCATGATTACAGAAGGATTATTTGTTTTGCAGCGCAATATGGGATAAAAAACTATACGGTGTTTTGTTAAAAATTGTTGTTTTAGCACCGTGGTAACGAAACAGAATTTTGAAGTTGCGGTACTGTACATTGGAATATTCACGAATCTATGAATGACATTTTGAAAAAGTTACTTTAATGCTTTATTATTGTATCTTATAAATAGTTATATATATATATATATATATTGTTTAAAAAAATCTTTACGTAACATATTTGAATCTGTTTTATCGTACAAAGTATTAAAATAATCAAGTAAATATTCTAACCTAATTATATTTTCTATTTATTTATTTCAGTTTATTTCAGTTATTGAATGCAGATCTAATACATTTAAGATAAAATGTTTTGCATCAGAAGGTTATATAATTCTTACGATTAGTTAGATATTTTGTCTATATATGTGTCATACGTAATAATTACATTTGATACATATAATTTCTTTTCATTTAAATACAATTTATAAAACATATAAATTGTAATGAACATTACATATACTAATTTTTTCGTTCGTAGTAATTTAATATAAAAAAAAAATAGATCCTGTAATGTTTTTATTCAATTTATTTACAATAAATATAATGATCAAACAAAACAACTATAAACAAAAAATAACAAATTCTCATTATAAGTTGAAACTTTGATTCAGTAATTTAAACAATGATATAATATATAACAATACAGTATATAAATTAAACTTAAAAATGTTAGATGATACAATCTCGTTTTTTGTTCCAAAACGATTCCATATTCTCGTATACTTTAACGGCAGGAGAATTATAATGAAGAGCTTCGCAAACGCGGCAATAATGTCGTGACATACTGCCGAAATAACCATGTTCATTAATTACATTATAATATTTACGCCACTCGTGATACTCGAAATATTTTTCATTGTATTTATTAAGATACTGAATGTAATTTGCTAGAGCTGCTGGGTCAGCGAAATCGCTAACATGAAGGAACGAACGCGGCGGTAATAATTTCTCGCAATCTTTTTTTGGCGCGCCCATTATCACTGGAATCGCTAATTTGTGATAAGCATGCCAAAACACTTTCTCTGTTAAGTATTCTCTACAATTTGAATTTTCGAAAGCTAAATAAAACTTGTAGCTATTTAAAACAGGACAATCTTTATCAAAATGACCAGGGCATGCGGTCGTATTACCGTTCAAACATTTTCCGTATATATCAAGATCATTACCGAGGATCAATTTCAGTTGATTAATATATTCCCATCGGCCATTCGTGCCCCTGCAATTACTACCCATAATAGTGACTAGTTTAGTTTTTGATTTCTTTATCAAATCGCTCGAAAAATTTATATTCGGCGAATTTATAAACGATGTGGAAATTGTTCTACCGTAAGGTACCGGCACATCGCTACTCATTCGATAAGTCATCGACCAATTAAATAAACCATTATATCTAGATAATTCTTGATTTCCGTAGAGAAAAGTGTGTATCGGTGATTCGTCAGTCAAAAAAATCCACCTTTGATCCCATCGTGTTCTAACAGTTGGTAATTCCAATACGTCACGTGTCAGATGTAAATGAAACACAACGGCATCCGCTATATCTAAATGTTCCGATTGATAACTCAGTACACATTTCACTGTACAATTTTCCCAAGGTGAAAATCTAAAATGAGATCATGCTTAAATTCAAAGTTGAACAAAATTATAATTTAAAATATACTATTATATTATTGCAATAGTGCTCGTTTAAATTTCAATAGAATTGTTTTATCTAAATTATACAACAATCCGCTCGATATCTTAAGCACGGCATAATCCGAATTTATTTACAAATATGAAAATAAGTGAAAAAGTATTAAGCAGGCAACAATGATCGAGTGCACACTTATGTACACTTATAAGTAAATTGAAGTACACACCTGTGCACACTTATGTACACTTATAAGTAAATTGAAGTACACACCTGTGCACACTTATGTACACTTATAAGTAAATTGAAGTACACACCTGTGTACACTTATAAATTAATTGGAGATTTTTATGTAATTTTACCACAAATAAATTGGAGATTTTTATGTAATTTAATTTTTCCATGAGTGTAATTAAAGAAATAAAAATTTCTTTCTGATATTATAATAGATATGCTACTTTTAATATCTTATATATTTTTGTATGTTGTATACATTCTGCACATTTTTATTTCTCCATAAATTTTTGATAAATGCATAAAAATTCGCAATACTAGTAGTAAGAAATATTGTTTTTATATTGTAAATCTGCTGCAATTTATATCATTTTTATTTTTGAAATGAACGAATGATAGACTTGGTAAATAAGACAATTTGATTTAATTTTATGTTATTATATTACGTACTTTTTTAAATAAATAATAATAAAAATATAATAAAAATTATAGAAATTAAAAAAATAAGATGAAGATTAATAAACATTGAAATTTGTATAATTGATTTAGGTATTTATCACAACGTATGCGTTATTCTTTAAAAATGCCAAGTCTCACCATTGTTTAATATTTTTATTTATATTTAATCTATCTGATATCTTGTTCTCTCTATGCCTAATTTTATATTGTAAAAATTATATAATTTAAAAACCTGATTTATTGCAATTTTACCGAGCACTATTGCGAATTAATAATTATTATATATTTTTATCTTGTAAAAAATATTTCTAATAACTTATTATTCGTAAAACGTCTGATGTGTCTGCGTTCTAAAAACTTCCCATGTTTCCAAATTAAAATCAAATACGGTCCCTTTTTCTTATTTATTATCGGTGGTAGTAAACTTCCTTCAGAAGACAAGAGCCATCTTCCAAGTACAGACGTTGTACTAATCTGATATGAATAAAGGCGCGAATTAGCAATATTATGTATATAAGTGCTAATAGAGATTCTATGGAAGATTCTAACGTTTTCTATTCAACAGTGCAGAAAACATATAAATTCTTATAAATTTTTACAATAATTTAATTAAAAAAAAAAAAATTTTAATATAATCAAATACGGACTTACCCGTTCATTTCTTAATAATCCCTTTTTTATCCATTGTTCATGTTCCGTTTTTTCCGCAAGTACTTCCTTATTAGCCTTTTTACCAAGAAAGATTAAAAAAGTAACAAGAATCGCGCAGAAAATTGTGAAACCAACGCATAAAATTAACAATCGTTTCGCATATCGTAGAAGTCCGCGCATTATATTTCCGGCTGTTTTGATAATAGAATGTGGCAAATATTAACCATGTTCAGCTCTTTATCATCATCGTTTGTGTATCTTATCATCACGATCCTTCTGTCACTTTTACGTTTTCAAATTACGAATTGTTTAGCTAAAGCGAAATTGATAATTAGCGAGACACGTTATTCAAACCGTAGCCGTTAACGTTAATAACGTTGAAACAATACAGACATTTACTGATGCTATGGAGATTAATAAAATGTAACCAGGTGAAGGATGAAAAGATATTTAGAAGAAAGAAACGGGTCTGACCAACAGCCGAGGCTACCTTTGACGTATGTTGCACAAGTAATCGTTGATCTCGATTGTCTTGGTTAACCAAGTGTAACGGTCCGCAGTGTAGTAAGTTACAAAACGTTATCCTCAGTGGTGACAAAACATCGTATCCCTTACTATTGTCTCAAGAAATATATTTGAATCTATTAATAAATTCATATTTCATTCAAATAAAAATCAATAAGTGAAATCTAAGTATATATAATTTATATTTATTTAAGAACTCTTATTAGAGTCTAAGTCTGTTACTTTGATTACTTAGCCGCTTATACTAGTATGTACACATTTAAAGAATACACGTCGTCTTTGCATTTCAAATTTCGCGGTTATTATTTATTTCATTCATATTCGTAATGAAAACACAATCTATGTTTTTATTACATATTTTGATTCTAAGTAATATGTTCAGTATATTTTCATAAAATATTTACTTGTACATACACACACATATATATATATATATATCATTAAATATAATTAAAAATAATTTTAATTGTATAATAAAAATATATAAGTCAGTAATGAACAAATTTAATTCATTATAAATTACGTGTTAATATCTTGGCAGATATATAAAAATTCTAATACATTTCACATGTACAATAATGTGAAAGTTTAATTTAATTTATTAGAAATATATATCCGTTTTTATAGGTCAAAAAATTTTGATATTCAATCCTAAAATTACTTACATATGTATACATATATCAGTTAAACTTTTTTACAATACTTACAATAATTTTTTTTATTTTAATTCAAGTAAATTGATTTGTCAGTAAAGATAATGCATATGTAGTACAATTAGTTTGAATTTCTTTAATTGTTTATATGTTATCATTTTCTTCTTCTATTTAAAGTTGTGAATACTTCTTAACCAATATCTTTATTTCTTTTAATAGAAACTTAGTCATACTTAATCGATACGTAATTGTTCTATTAATTATGCATGAATACATATCTTTTTTATTTTATATGCATAAATGCAATTTGTAATAATTTCTAATATTACTAAATATGTATAAATACTAGAATCATTTATTTTTATTTACATTTATTTTTATTGTTAAGAGATCAAAAAATAGATTTCTCTGAATGAAAAATTAAAAATGAATGAACTTTCTTTACTCGCATGTGATCTATGGCTAACGCAAGTTAATGCAAGAAAATTGTCGATAAAGCTGTTTCCGCTTCCGTTTTCAGATTCGGAAAAGGTATAATTGTTATTAGTACAACATGGTAACTACTCGTAAAATAATTAAAAAGCACATAGGATCATCAAAATTGGCAAGTATACAGAGTATAAAAAAAGCTAAGAATCACATAAATAATAATAAAAAATCGCAAGATGAAAAAAATAAAATTAATCAAACCAGTGATAAAGTATTGAAACGTACATCAAAATCTTCTGGGAAAGATAATGTCAAACAAAATAAGAAAAAAATTACTTCACATACAAAAGCAATTTCCAAGATTACAGAATCACGAAAGCGAAAAAGAGAAAATAACATTGATAATGAAGAAAATCTGGAGTGTATAAATTTAAGTGACTTGTCAGAAGAACACATATTACAATGCATTAATGTGATTAATCATTTGACTGAAGAACAATTGAAAAATAACAATGCATTATTTGATGATGAGGATCAACCAATATTTGTGCAAGTAACATGTATTAGAGTACCTAAAACTCCGAAAAGATATATGAGAATGTAAGTTTAAGTTTATATATTAATTATACTTATCCGTTTAGATAGATAAAATATTATTTTTAAATGTTAAATATATTATATGAATACACATAGGATATGTAATGACAAATGATTACATACATATATATATATTTAATCTCCAATCGGTCCTCATGAGGAACTATGATTATGATGTCACAAATGATATATATTTTTTGTAATCAATATAATTAATTTTATTAAAAAGTCCCTCATTAATCAACTTATTTTGTAGATTATTACCACATTCAATAGTGTCATCGAGTGACGAAATAGCACTTTTTGTTGGTGATCTTCAGAAAGGTAGAAGAAAAGATTATGAACCAACAATAGAACATTATGAAGACTTGTTACGTAATTGCAACTGTACAAAAATAAAGACTATAATACCAATGAACCAAGTGAAAACTGAATATGATCAATATGAATTAAAGAGAAAGCTTGTTGGTAGCTATGATCATTTCCTTGTAGATGGAAAAATAGCTGGTCATTTATCTCATTTATTAGGAAAAGAATTTTACAAGAAAAGGAAATTACCGACATCCATCAGAATGTACAGTAAAGATTTAAAACATGAAATAGATTATGCTTTAAGGAAAACTGCCATGCAAATACATTCTTATGGCGATACTCATATAGTTCAAGTTGGACATACTTCTATGGAGAGAAAACAGATTCTACAAAATATACTAGCAACATGCAGTTATTTATCTAAAAATTATCCAGGGGGTTGGACTAATATTCGTTCTATTCGTATTAAGACATCTTCTAGTCTCAGCCTTCCTATATATACAACATTAAGTAAGTTGTAATCAAGTACATTCGGCTTTAATTTTTGTTGGAAAATTCTCATAAAAATAATATTTTTTTACATACACATATATATGTAACATGAGTTTTTTTGTTTCTTTCAGAAAATAAATGTGTGGTTAAAGTGCCAATAGTCCAACCTAAAAGACCAAAAGCATATCATAATGTGTCAGGAGAACTTACTACTGTAAAGAATATTGCTAGCGTGACTGTCACTCCTGAAGGAGACATATGTATTGAAAATAAAAAGATTCGTCCTTATAAATAAAATTAATAAAACAAATAAAAAATTGTAATTATTTTTTTATTACTTCATTAAATCTAGTAAACAAAGTTAAAAAATTATCTTCTACTTATTATTACCTTAAACGTTATATTTAAAATTTTTAATTATTGCACTTCAAATTTTATATACCTAATGTATGTATGTTGTATTGTGTTTAGATATTTGCTTTCTTCATTTCATTACATATGAAAAGAAGAAAAACAATGTATAATGTCAGTAATTAGTATAAAATAGTTTGATCTTTCTTAGAAATACTTTGATATCCATTTGCTGGATTTGCTATTATTCCTGAATGTCCCATTGTTGGAATACCATTTGTATTTTGCATATATTTATATGTGTTTGCGGCATTTGTAATAACTTCTATTTCTTGAAAGTTTTGAAGTCGTTGAATATCCTCATCTTTCCTCAACCTAGTGTTGGGCAGTTTTCTTAATTTTACAATTTGATTGGGATCGACATTTAATTCCTGACAACATATCCGAATCAATGCTTGATATGTTAAGTCATTTTGTGGGAGTTCAATTTCTATAAAATCTGGGTCGGAGGCATCAGCAATGCGAATTTTTAATACTAATTCTAAAATATAAAAATAGAAATAATGTTTAGTTCCATCATGTTGACCTATTCACATATTCACAAAAATTACTATTAAGTTCTTACCATCTTGGTATAAACCATTATTTCTTATTCTAGGAATTCCTGAATCTACACTTCCATGCACATAGTCACTTTTTATATATTTAGGCATGACATTATGTACTGCTGGCTCATTTAAAACTCTTGGGGAATCATTTGGTATAGCTAGAGGCATGTCTAGAAGTTGCAAAATTTGTGGATTGTTACACAGAAATGCTGGAGTTTCTCCAATATCAGATCTTATATTCTTGTCTGCGCCATTCTTTAAAAGCAAGGCAGCTACATCCAAGTATCCTTTTTTACATGCCCAATGTAAAGCAGTCCTTAAGAAATATTAATTATTAGTTATTATTTTTGATACAAAGCTATTACACATATCTATTACACATATACAAGGAAAGGCACTGTATGTTTTAGTCTTATTATACATTTTGCAACAAACGCAGAAAATATAGATGTTATACATAATAAATTAAGGAAAAAGTACCATCCATTATAAGACTGTCGTGCATTAACATCGACGCCTAAATTAAGTAATTCCTGAACAACGTCTGTATCACCAACACAAGCAGCTTTTCTCAGTCGTTCCTCTAATACTGTCTTATTTTCCATGTTATCATAACTCCGAAATAAATCTACGGATTTCACATTTTTTTCCATTTCGGGCTTATCTAGGACATTTTGAAATGTACAAGGAGTAGCTTTGCTTAATACAAGTCTTCGAGCGATTCAAACTGAATTGCTATCTAAGCGCCACGGGTGGTGATTTAGAAGAATCTTATAGTGACAACATCAGACAAGTTGAACATTACAAATTTTTTCATATTTTTTATATTTTTTCTACAAAAAAATTTAAAATCTTTAAATGTAAAATACTAGATGGAATTTTTCTTTTGCAGCGAATAGCAATTATTTAAAAGAAAGGTAAAGATAAGAAAAAAAAGGAAGACAAGAAAAATAATTAGTAACATAATGCAATGTATTTCTCAGAATATAATTTTTTATAAAATACTTGAAGGAAAGAATTTTATTCTCTGTTTTTATTCAACAGTTTATTATATCTTGTTAGAAATTGAATTTTTTATTAATAAAATTATCAATAGAAATTCTTGCAATTTTTTATCAAATCGTCAAGACTTTTTAAAATTTAATCTATTTATTTATTTGATTTGATTTGATTGATTTGACTGAACACAAAATTAAGTATTAGTTTAGTGTTCAATTTTTCACTAACTGAAACAGTACTAAATAATATTTGTATTATTATAAATAATAGGAATTTTTTTTCAATTGACAGCGTTTTTTTAGTGATGTTTTACAACATAGGAAAATTTCATATTGTCAAATTCATGTACATTATTTGCCGATGAATATTTAAGTCTGAACGTCGCTATAATTCAGAGAAATCAATTCCAGTTGAAGTTTACGCCACCTGGAAACAGATATTGTATCAGAATAATTATCCACTAGCTAACATCTACATATAGTCTATCGCCATTTTAGAATAAAAATTTGTTTTAACAGTAATTGACATTTGCTAGCTTCCTTGTTATTTATATTATTATTTTTTCAAGATAAAACCACGTTCTAAGTGATAAATTAGAGAAATGGGCGAAGATTACAATGGAGGTGAGTAATACGAGAATCTTTTTACAGATCGTTCGTCAAGTATACTGTGCTTTTCGTCATTGTTCCCGCGTTACAGTCAGGTAAATAAGTCGGGTGATCGTAATGGCCGGAGATCTCGTAAGAATAGTAAACATATCTTGAAGCGTTTTCATTCAATATTCCGCTTAAAAGAACCTCAACTACCAAACGTTCGCTTAATTTCATTGTGGATAGAATAACGATCAAGTATTATTTTGCAAAATCGCGTGAGTTTATCGGTAACCTGAAAATAAGCATCCACGAAGACCATTCTTATGGGTACATTTTTCATTATATGTGACATTGTGTTACTTTAATAATTATACATTATTTCGTACATTGCTTTTTTTTTTTTTTTTTTTGGAAAGCATTAGGAAAATAATTAATTTTTAGAATTGAAATTTTGATCATTAAGATGTAGCTAATAATCATATGTAACATATATATGTATATTATACATTATTAGATATGCAGATAATAATTCACATTACATACACATATTTTCTACTTTTCGGATAATTTACAAGTGAATTTGCAAGAGAAAAAAAAGTTATATAAAGTTATTTGTTTGTAATTGCTTTGCTATAGATATATATTAAATGTACATGAATATGTCTATACAAAACAAAATATTCCTTGATGTGTTAGGATTGTTGAAAATGTCTTCAAAAATCCTTTCCAAAATGACTCAATAAATTCCATATTGATGCAAGCTGGTCAATATGAAATTTATTTCATTCTGAACTTCTTAAGAATTTTTCTCCATTTCAGCAATTGAATTTATTAATTTTTTGTATTCTTTATGTATATCTGTATTGTATATTTTTTGTTTTTTGTTCATCAAATGTAAAACTTCAAATCTGCTGTTAAAGAACAGATGATGATCGATATTTGTCTATAAAATATTAAATAAAATAATTAAAAAAATATGTTAAAGAATTTTAGAAGATTCATATTTTATACATTAATGATTATATAAATAGCTTTTAGTATTTATAATGACAATTTGAAATCAATCTTTATATGTATTTATGTACATCTAAATTTTTAATAGATCGAGACCGTCAGGACCGTGAGAAAGATAGGGATAGGGATAGAGATCGTGATAGAAGACACAGATCTCGTAGTAGAGATCGTAGAAAACGTTCTCGCTCACGTTCTAAAGATAGAAGAGATAGAAAAAGAAGTAACTCACCTAAAAAAAGTCGCAGTTCTAGAAGGAGAAAACCATCTCTTTATTGGGATGTTCCACCACCTGGATTTGAACATATTACTCCTTTGCAGGTAATACATGAAATTTGATTAAATTTGCGGTAAAGGTAAATTAGATTTTTTAGTGATTTCTATTTAATTGTAATTTGAATTATAACAGTATAAAGCTATGCAAGCTGCAGGACAAATACCTGCAAATATTGTGGCAGATACACCACAAGCGGCTGTACCAGTTGTTGGTAGTACAATAACCCGCCAAGCAAGAAGATTGTATGTAGGGAACATTCCATTTGGCGTGACTGAAGAAGAAATGATGGAGTTCTTTAATCAGCAAATGCATCTATCTGGTCTTGCTCAAGCTGCTGGAAATCCAGTATTAGCGTGTCAGATCAATTTAGATAAAAACTTTGCTTTCTTAGAGGTACAACAAAATTTACTTGAAAATACAGTTTTGTAATTTATAATTTTTATAATTTTACGACAAAACATTCACGAAATTTCTTTTAGTTCCGTTCGATAGATGAAACAACACAGGCTATGGCATTTGATGGTATTAATTTCAAAGGGCAAAGTTTAAAAATAAGAAGACCACATGATTATCAACCAATGCCAGGAATGACTGATAATCCAAGTATGAACGTGCCAGGTACGGTTCCCGGTATGTTTTATACATACTCCTCATATTTCTATGTATACTTTACTTAAACGTTCATTTTTAATATTATAATATAAAACATAATGTAATTTTTGGATTTTTAGATTCCCCTCACAAGATCTTCATTGGTGGTTTACCCAATTACTTGAATGAGGAACAGGTATGCAAACAAGTCTATGACACAGTTTTGTTAATTGCACACCTTTGGAAGCAGTTCTTATTCACTGATGTCTATATACGTTAAAATCTATTTCATATTCGATATTTTTTATAAAAACCGTAGTAAATATTATGAAGCATATATTTAAATGGCATCAGAGATTAAAACAACTGCCTCGCTGTATAACAATGCTGCAGAATTACTTTGAACATATGTTAATTCTCAGCATTGTGAGTTATACCAAAGGATTAAATTATTACATAGGTATTTAGCTATTTAGCGGAGATCAAACATACGAAGATGTTCATCTACTCAAATGCCATAGAGGTATGTATGTGTATCCATTGGATTCCAGCGTCGATTAGGTTTTATTTAGTTAGGTGGCTTGGATCTTAATTCCAATTGTGTGTTTGGTCAAGTCTAAAAGGGCAATGTAGAATTTCGTCTTTCGTATTTCTTCTCGAAGCGTCATAATTAGATAGTGGATAGGAAATTGGTTAGAGGCGTTGCAGCATTCAGATGGCATGCAGTCGCAGCAGTCGCATTTCTTTTACAGTCCTTTTAGGAACATCGTGGACCCAGCCAAGGGGATACGAAATTTTTCAATAAGTGGCTGAAAAAGCAAGGGGTAGGAGGGGAGAAGAGGAATAGTTATACTCAAAACAATCATGCAAAATTGTTAGGTGATAAACTCTTCGAAAGTAAAGATTCTTCATATTTTTACATCTGAAACCTCTTACAGAATGAATCTGTTTTCATGCAGTGGTGTTACATACAAAAAGATTTTTTAGGACTACAACAGACAAACCAATCAATTTTATCTAGTACATCAGCTTTTTTTGTTTTTTGTCTTGATGGGATTACAGGGTCAACACATAATCTTATGTGCATCTGGTAACAGCTCCAAGTCTTTTGGCACCTATTCTTTTCAGGAGTGTCTTTTCTCTTGCAGCTGTTTTCTTTACAGGCTTTTACAGGCTTTACAGCTCTTCGTCCTTGTGCCTTGTCACGTTTACAGGTTACGCGAATGAACTTATGTGTTCAAGTATCAGTAATGTGCATTAATACAAAGACAAAGTGCAAAGAGAAAGTAAGAAAAATAAAAGTCGGTACATGTGAACTTTAAACGCCGGAAAAAGTTAATACTGTGTTATTAAAGTGGTACATTGTTGGAATAATACAATCAAAAAAATATAACCATTTGGTTATTATATAGTAACTGTGGACTGATACCAGTGCCCTTTCTCCCCATTTCTTAGCTTAGGGTTGCGCCGATCAAAAGCATTTGCTTACCACTACCACTACTTCTACCACTACTTCTACCACTACTACTACTACTGAACATGACAAAATACCACACTGCCTGGAGAGAGGCTAGCCCAGTCCCTCGAGGCAAGTACTTATATCATTTTCATGCCTTCGTATTGGGCTTATGCGATTTTTGCAGCCCTTTCAGAAGATCTCGGTTCTTCTAAACAAATGGTGCGTTTTCTAATTGGATAGTTTTTTTTTATTGATAATAGCGTGTTGCTTACTCACGAAAGGATTAATAATATAATAGGTAACGCTGACTGATATATAATATTCCTCAAGGATTTTAAGTAGGAAGTTTTCTTCTCATTATTTCTATCCTTACTTAAAATAATAGTAATTTAACCTTCTAAATAATAAGAATATCCAAATATATGCATCTNATTTTTGCAGCCCTTTCAGAAGATCTCGGTTCTTCTAAACAAATGGTGCGTTTTCTAATTGGATAGTTTTTTTTTATTGATAATAGCGTGTTGCTTACTCACGAAAGGATTAATAATATAATAGGTAATGCTGACTGATATATAATATTCCTCAAGGATTTTAAGTAGGAAGTTTTCTTCTCATTATTTCTATCCTTACTTAAAATAATAGTAATTTAACCTTCTAAATAATAAGAATATCCAAATATATGCATCTGATAGTTAATACCATATAATACTAAAATGAGTATGGCATAATATCACGTAACATCTCAGACAACATACATATGTGAGATTACATTTATATATTTTGATGATATGAGTTGAAGAGTTTATAAACATAAAGTTGTGTACGTCACAACTACTTCGGAGTTTTGACTCCTAACAATGAAGATAAACAAGTTTTCATTAAATGCAACATGCTGTTATCTTTGCCTCAGAGTTTTCAGTTACTTCTTGGGAATGGAAAGATGTAAGTAACTTTAAGGTACATGTTTTTTTTGAAGAGAGAATTAAAATAAACGTGAGGGAAATCCACGTTTGAAGAGCAAGAGTATTCTGATCAAAACGTTAACAAAGATCTGTTCCAGACTGGAGTAAAACTTTTGTATGTAAGAAAGATATTAAGTGAAGATATATGGAATTCGAGTAGGCGAGATATAATATGCAATTATAGTATATTTATTATTTTTGGATTATGCAACTTTCATATTAGTTTCACATTAAAATGAAACTTACTTTCACATTTCAAAATTATTTTTAAGTTTCAAATCAGACTTAATATTGATAATAATGATTTTTTTAATTTGATTATAAATGAATTATTGATATATAAAATAAATTTTATACTTTAATTTTAAGAAATAAAACAAAGTATATAGTAATATTTAACAGGTTCGCCTGCGTATCGCCTAGTTATAGTATACGAAATTTTATAAAATATGTGCAAGTTGCATGTTAGGAATCTGTTTATCAACCGCAACAATTATATTAGTCTGATTACAGGAATTATTGTAATATTGTTGATTTATAATCAAGTCACATAATTTTGTTTTATTTTTCTTTTATCCATGATATTTTATACCTATTCATATTATTTATGTATATCATATTTTTATTCATAACTGCAAAATCTTTATATTCCTGAAAATATAGTTGTGACACACTAACAAAAAGCATAACAATACTGATGATGATGATTGTAGTCTTACATTTTTATGAACAATTAATCTAGTACAGCTTCTGCTGATCGAAATATATTTAAAATTCACTGGATCCTAAATTTTCGATACGCAGCGAACGTGTTCAATTATTATACAGTGCTCCTCACGTAACTGACCATACTTTGGATCTCGTTTAGACTAGCGTTTATCCCCACCAATTCTTGGAATTGGGACTATTCCCACTCTATGCTACGGTGCGGCCGCGTCAAACATTTGCACACACAAAACAAGCGATACATATGATACCGATATTGATGCCTGATATCGATGAAATAGTTAACACCCATCCTCACTCTTTCTTTCGATGCCAATTCCTGGAATACCTCACGCTTAACCAGTTCCGGCCCAGATTGTTGGTCAGTTGCGTGGGGACTACTGTATTTGTTACATTACTGTTACTGTGAATTGGAAATATTTATATTTATTATATTGAGAAGTGTAATAGAATTAAAAGTTGCATAATCTATATGAATTTGAATTATATTGATATTGCATGACTAAATAAATAATGTCATTTTTACAATACAGGTGAAGGAGTTACTGATGAGCTTTGGACAATTGAGAGCATTCAATCTAGTAAAGGATTCAGCTACAGGGCTATCCAAGGGTTATGCATTCTGCGAGTATGTTGACGTGTCAATGACTGATCAAGCGATTGCTGGATTAAATGGAATGCAATTGGGAGATAAGAAGCTAATCGTTCAACGGGCTAGCGTTGGTGCCAAGAACCCTATGATTGGTGCACAAGCTCCTGTTCAAATTCAGGTGCCTGGATTATCAATGGTGGGCACAAGTGGACCAGCTACTGAGGTAGGATCATTTGAGTTGTGGTTTCTTATTTTTACTTTTTTATTATATTTGCATTAAGTTATAATTTTTTAATAACATATCATAAAGTATTGCATTACATTTAGTTAAAATATGTTATTATGCATATGTAGGTTCTCTGCTTGCTAAATATGGTAACTCCTGAAGAATTAATGGAAGAGGAGGAATATGAAGATATTTTAGAAGACATCAAAGAAGAGTGTAATAAATATGGTGTGGTCCGATCTGTGGAAATACCCAGGCCCATAGAAGGTGTCGATGTACCCGGATGTGGGAAAGTATGTTTTTTTTAATAGATTAAAATATTAGTTTATTTTAATTAACTACTATTAAATACTAATAAATTTTTTAATATTCCAGGTATTTGTCGAATTTAATAGTGTGATTGACTGTCAGAAAGCGCAGCAGACTCTTACAGGACGGAAATTTAATAATCGGGTTGTTGTAACATCATATTTTGACCCTGATAAGTATCATCGCAGAGAATTTTAAAATATAGATTTTCTTTTTTTCATACCGATTAATAATTGCCTCCAGTGTATAATAATCAAATATGAATAATCTTGTCAACAAATCTAAAAATGATCAATTTTCTTCTATCAGAATGTAAAAAATGAAATGTAATTGATTTTCAATCATACTGTGCATTAAATGATAATTGTTGTAATTTCGATAACATAACCATATATAAATAAACTATAATTTATAAAATTGCTAATAAGAAAAAAAAAAATGGTACGAAGGTAATCATTGTACAAATAGGGACATCATTTTTTTCGTTAATCAGTAGTATGGTGAAGTAATAAACCATTGTTAAAGGCAGAATTATATGAAAATAAATAATAAATTGTCACACTGTGTGTGTGCGTTTATATAAAATTTTCTCTATAAAAGTTTTTTAATATGATTTATATTTATAATAAATTTTATGGATATTTATTTGATATTTAAGCTTTAATCTAAACTGTTAATAAATTGTCACACTGTGTGTGTGCGTTTATATAAAATTTTCTCTATAAAAGTTTTTTAATATGATTTATATTTATAATAAATTTTATGGATATTTATTTGATATTTAAGCTTTAATCTAAACTGAAGTTTTGATATCTAAACTAGCATCAGTTTGCAATGCAGGTTGATACGATGCATGGCTTTCTCCAGTATCAGCATTATCAACTACAAATTTTTGTAATAGAGTATAGAGCCCACCGCCAGCAAGTAGC
>NIPQ01090591.1:0-11892 GCA_002806875.1 Lepidotrigona ventralis hoosana
TTTTATTTATTTATTTATTTATTACATATACATGTAACTCTAATATCATCACCTGAAGTCATTTCTGACTTTTGTATCTTTTTCTTTTTTTTTTCAGATAGAAAAATACTAATTTCCAGTTTGTTTCAACTTTTAGACGATCTAGCAAATATAAATTTACATACAATCAGGTTGTGCGAAAAGGAAGGCGACGCGTATCGCTTCTGCCGTACGTGCACTATTTCACCCTAGATTCGTCTTACGAAACGAAGAGGTCATCACCCTTTACCAAGAAATTGCTCTTATTGCTTTTATTACGATAATCGAGAACGCATGCCACTTATTTATTCTGCTGAACGTACCTACTTTTAATTTCGTCTAGTCGTTCTTCTTGTCACAAAGAAATTCATTTCAAGGAAAAGTTTCTTAGTAAACATGCAGACTTTTTTAAATATAGACTTTCCTCCTAACTCTAAATATCATACATGTGACGTAGAAACGTATATAATAAATTAGGAATGACCTACGTGACAATTCACTATCAATTCTGTACCAACCTGTATGGATAGTTTAGTTGCAATACCTGTTCAAAAATTGATATCGTACGTTTAAACATTTTTTGGACACAGCATCGCATACGTAAGAGCTCGCGCAAATTTAGACATATTATCTAAAATTTTTTTGAACAAATTAGGCAAAAGAATGCGATTTTAAATATGAATACGCAAACAACTGATCGTGATATCCTTCAGTTTTTATCGGTTACGATGTTATTAGATCGCGTCATTTCGCGACTTAATAAGTTTATTAAACGACAATCATTATTTTGGCCGCATTCCCGGAGTACGACTTACTTTACAAAGCGTTAACCGTAATAGGCTACATTGACCCAAGTCCCAGTATCGTTGTGTCCGACTATAAATCAGAGTTGCCACTATTTCTAGTAGTATAATTGGGCCAGTGTTGACGACTTGTGCTAGCCAGTGTTGTTTTTATAATTTTGTACGATGAAAATTCGTGATGATCTTCATCACCAATTGAGAATTTTATCAAGCACCTTCAAATCAAGTTCGTTGAGACAAATTATCCGTGTGCATTTTCTTATGACACAGATAGATTCATTTTTAAAGAAGTTAAGTAAATTAATTAAAAAATAAAATCTTATTCTATATGAGAATTTTACACAAACGTATTTTGACACAAACATAAAACTTACGAAAAAAGAATACATAAGCGTGTGTGTGTGTGTGTGTGTGTGAAAAAAATATTTAACGAAAAATGAAATATCATTCAAAAATTTATTACAGTCCAGATAAACATTCGAAATAATTTAACAAAATTCAAACTATGAGTAATTCGTTTCATCGACAGCAGTTACACAAAAATAACGCGTTAAAAGTAGTTTAATGGAAACTACAGACCTCGGAATATTAGGTTGCGTCAGTATCATCAGTATCATCGTCACTACTATCCCGACGCTTAAATAATTTGAGAAAAAAAACCATAACTTTGCATTTTATTTCGTTAAAATACGTATTGCGAAAAAAATCCAACTATTTAATATAGTTCGATAATATAGTTATTTAAACTAAATATTAAATATTCGTAGATTGAAAACTAAATTCTCAGTTTTTCATTTAATAATAATAATGTTGCGAATTAAGCATAAAAGTAAGGGAATTATTTCTCGCATGATGTGGGATATTCTTTCAGTGAAAGCGTATATACTAAACTTTCTGGACATTCTCCAGTAGTCTAGAAATATAAAAAATTTGAAATGTGAAAAGTATAGATAAACAATTTTAATTATAATCGTATAACTTACATCAGAGCAAATTCCAATCAGAGCATCAGCATGTGAGTACAACTGTTGGTTTAAAGATACAATGATAAACTGCATCTCTTCCTTCTTAGAACATATAAATTGCACGACATTTCTTATATTTACGGTATCTAAAGCTGCATCAATTTCATCCAACACAAAAAACGGTGCTGGCCTAAAACTATATGTTTAATTCTACTCAGAAATTGGTTATTCGTAACGTCGTAAGAAAATACTTGGAAATAAAATTGAACGCAAGTAATATTTTCAGGTCATCTTATCATACGAATATCGTTAAATATCGTGATCAATTACCTATGAATTGCAAATAAAATAGCTAGTGTAGCGAGTGTCTTTTCTCCACCGGAGAGATTCGAAAACGATTGATATCGTTTACCCGGCATTACGCAACTATAATTCAGCCCAGCTAGGTATGGTTCTTCAGGGTTGTCCGGTATGAGAGTCGCTTGGGCCGACTGATCTTTTACTAAACACTTTTACAATTATGTAAAATAAAAATTAATACTTTATATGAAAAATTTACATACACATAGATAATGTAGCCTCAGACATCTGCAGCGTAATAAAAATATTTATTTACCTTGTAAATGGAATCTAATTCTGTAGCGATGTGTTCTAAACTACGCGTGAATCTATTATATCTTTCTTGTTTCACTGTTTCAAACTGTTTTTTAATTGTATTCATTTTCTCGCGTGCTTCCTGGTATTTAAAATTCGTATCCTTCAACTTCTCAATTGCGAATTCAATTTCTTTGCTTGCCTGTGGGAATAGATTCA
This sequence comes from Lepidotrigona ventralis hoosana, assembly GCA_002806875.1. Lineage (NCBI taxonomy): Eukaryota > Metazoa > Arthropoda > Insecta > Hymenoptera > Apidae > Lepidotrigona > Lepidotrigona ventralis. The sequence continues at coordinate 2,600 of NIPQ01090591.1, forward strand.
CACATTATTTCATTTCATCGATATTCGTTCAAACAGTTTTCACAAACCTTGAAATTTGGATTTTTTATAGATTCCATTTCATTTTGCAATTCTTCAACTTCTTCCACAAGTTTACTTTTCGAATGAACAACTTTTTCGTCTGTTCGAGTTCTAATTCTAAGATCCTCGGACAATATTTGGAAATCTATGGGTATAAATATGTCTTGCGTGTCCGTGTTTGGCGTTGAATCGCTCGTACTAAGTACATCTTCAAATTTATTTGCCTTTCCACCAGAAAGTAGTGGAATAGTAACATTTTCCATCTATCAATACATAAATACATGTAATTAACTTTTATAGAATTACGCTAAATTTTTATATCAAGTTTGTGAAATATGCTTGAAATAAATTAATTAAGAAAAACATTTTTAAACATTACCAAAAAATAATTATTACTAAAAGGATATCATTCGCAAGACTTAACAAAACTTGCTTTAAATAAGAAGGTAAAGAAATAGAGTTTAAATTGATTTTACATAACATAAAAATATATTTTAAGTTCATTTAGTTAGTGGTTTAATAAACTGTCTAAAAAGTTGTCAATATAAATAATATGAACATATTTCTATTAAACGTTCTCACAACTTAAGATTATTGATCAAGAATGAAAATTAATTTGTATTATTGATACGTGTATCATTGCCAACGTTACCTTGCACTTTTTCAAAATAGCATAGTATTTTGCTTTTTCCTTTTTAATATTTGTTGTAATTACTAGAAATTCTTTTTCAGTTTTAATAATTGATTTTGCAATGATTCCGATATTACATCTACATTCATTAACGTTTTTCGTCTGCTCGTTGACGTTAATTTTTGCTTCGTTATATTTACTTCGTAAATCATTCAATCTGTTCGATTCACATTCAATACTCTCTATACATAAAACTTCATTCCGACGTGCTTCTTCCACCTCATTTTTAACCGTGTCCAACTCTTTTTTCACCTTTAAAATTGTACCTAAAAAAAGAAAAAAGATATTCTCATGTACGTATAGAAATTTCTCGATAAATAATTAATTTTCATGTTATTAAATTGTATTAGAATATCAACGTATGAGCGTGAGTAAGTAATAAAATAATATAAACTTGTATTATATTCACTTTTCGTATCACGACCCTTTTCAATTTCCAACAAATTTTTAATACGACCATATTGTTCTTCTAATTCTAGTTTTCTCTTTGTTTGCTCTTGATGATATCTGTTGTAACAAAAATATAAAATATCCTCAAGAACGAAAATGTAAAAAAACCATATATCTTTTAAAGTATTTTAAATTCATAAATGCTATTTACTTCAGGTGTCCTTCTTCATATTGACGTATATTTGAAATATTAACTTTTTTACAAAATTTTTGGAAAACAGTATCTTCAATATCCATCATGGATCTTTCGATACTTTGAATATCTTGAGCTTTTTTCATCATATCATTTCTGATCAATGTTATATCATTCTAAGGAACAAAATATTAAAATTATTTACGCAAGTAATATTTGATATTATCAGCATATTAAGAAGGAAAATTTTTATTATTTATTACAAAATTTAAAACAAACGAGAAAGACACGAAAAAGATGTTAAGCACGAGGGGGGGAAGTGCTTACATTTATTAATTCCAGTTTGTTTTCAATAATGTCTATTTCATTTTGAAGAGTAACTATCTTATTTTGCTGAAATATAATTAAAATTAATTGTAAGGAGAGAGGGAGAGAGAGGGAGAGAGAGAGAGAGACAGAGAGAGAAATATAAACACTTGCAGAGTCTTTTAAATCTAATGTGCAATAATTTAATTTATTTGTTAAACTTTGAATCTCTATATCTAACGTAATCATTTCAGATTTATTTTGAGAAATTTTCATTTTTCTCAATTCCTCCATTAGCATCATCTGTAAAAGGATTAAATAAAATTCAATATAAATATATATTTATATCTTTCGCTATGCGAATAGTAAATGAAATGAAAACAAAACCTTTTTTGATTTTAATTGGACAAAGTCTTTCTCTTTCCATATTTCGGCTTTCTTTAATAGTTCAACCTGCCCTCCAGAAATTATACCGTACTTTGTGTAATAAGTTCCATCTAATGTAACGCACTATAACGCCATAAATGTTACAACATGATGTAATACAACGTATACATACGTATATACTGGATTTCCTACTGTAAGCTTATTAAAACTATAATTAGGCTTATTAAAATTATATTCATTCTCACATTGATTTTAGTTGGTTCCATTTCATCTGCCAATGTGATTGCATCTTCTGACGTTTCACAAACAAGGGTGTTTTTAGTTACGAACAAGATGACATTGTTCATTTTTTTATGTTCAAAGTTAAGCACATCGTACAAAAGTTTTACATTTTTTGGATTTGTAATTCCGCTAAAGAATTTTAAAAACATCATTTACAGTACTTAGACGTATCGAAGAACTGAATATTTAATTATTAAAATTTAAAATAGAACAACCTGATTTCTGAGAAATCCACTTATCCTCACCGAAATAACATAATCACAAATTATCAAAAATGAACTAATAAAAAAATATAGTTAAACTGTTGTACGACCGTTTACGTTGATGCACAAATTATCCTGATACCCGGCTCAATTTCAGAATGATAATAACTAATTAACTAATTTTGACTAGCTAACTATCAAAGTGCGGACTATGACTTCAAAAACGTTCAGCAAAGTAATCAATAAATGCGATTTATGTATTAACCAGAAAAAATGAGGAGAGCTACAAAATAATTCCGAGACAAATTACAGTCAAAATAATTGAAGAGTTAGATAAATTTGAATAAAAAATATTAAAGTAATATTAATAAATAATATAATAAAATACGAGATCGTTTCATCGTTTTGTATGAAATTAATATTTTATAGATAAATATTAAATCAGTACCGTAGATGGTTCTTTATTGGTTCTACTTTCAGACTGTCCACTGGCAGGAATGTTTCGGTTCCTATCTCTTGTTGCTTTAAATAATTGATACACTGTACTGCTACGTTGTTTGTAGAGACCACAATAGAGTTGCAGTATTTTCCCAATACTTTTGTCATAGCAACATTGTACCGAGGATGAATAGGCTTACACAATTTATACAAACGATCATACTAGAATTCAAGAGAAAATACATTTTTTCATAATATGTATAAATTATTATTGCTAGTATATGTATATTTTATGAATTTTAATCCATACCACACCAGTAAAAAGGTTTTGTAAAATTTTGATTGTTTCTTCGCCTTTAGTTAGGCGCAAAGTTGTAAATTTATCTAATTTTGCAGAATCAAGTTGTTCAGAGACTGATTGTAATTCTCGTTGTACAGATTCCATATCCTTTTTTTCTTTCTCTATATTATATTTTGTATTTGTTTTATTTGTTGATACATCCTGAATTTTATCCATGCATCGTTGAAGACTTTTAATACGTCTTTCCGTTTCATATTTTAAAATATTTTTCTGCTGTAACGTAGCTTCTAACTCATATTTTTTTCTATTTTCGTTGTCTAATTTATTTTCGTTCACACTTTGTTCACGTTTAAGAGAAATGCACATCTGTATATCTTCTGAACACTGTGCCCCAGCTGTTTGTTTTAAATGAAAATATTCTTTCACCTTTGAAAAAACAAATACATGTCAATTATTTTTTCACGTATTATTCTATAATTATAATATCATAATAAAGATTAGTACAAAATTTTTAACACAAAAACTTTTATATTTAAAAAATTCTAATATTAACATAACATTAATTGTACAATTCGGAAAATCAATTGAATAATATATTACATTTTATTACAATCAAACAATTAAGATTTTCAGATTCTACAATCTTTCTTATACTACAAAGTGCTTTCCACCAGCTTTAGTATTAATATCAATTTACTCAAAAATGAAATTCTTTGTGAAAAAGATATTATCTTACAATTCTGAATTATTTTTTAATAAAACGTTTACACTCTTTCGTATAAATTCAAGTATGAATTATATTCAATTATGAAGTATTACGTAGGTATAACGTATGCTATGATATTGAAAAATGTAAAGCTGTTAATTAGATTTTGGCCAAATTAATGTCACGTCTTTGTATAAAAATATAATAGTATAATATCATATTATACTAGTATAATATCAATAAATAGTATAATATCAATAAATAGTATAATATCATAGTATAATATAATAGTATAATATCATATTATACTAGTATAATATCAATAAATATAATAGTATAATAGTATAATATCATATATGTATTTGCAGAACTATTGTTACTTGTATATCATTAAGTTGAATACTGCTGCCTTGAGACAGTAAATGAGTCGCTATATTTTTTTCGAGCTTGGATCTCCTTTCCACTAATTCGTCTTTTCTTTGCATTAATTCTTTTGTTGCTTCTAAGTGAGATTTATTCGATTCTCGTGCTTCCGATAGCTTCCGACTGAGAGATTTAATTTTTTGTTCGCAATATGAAACTTTTTCTTCGAACAAATTTTTCTGTTTCTGTTTCTGTTTCTCATCGTCTTCCAAGTTGAAAAGATCTTGTTCGGTATTTTCCAAAGTTTCAAGTGCAATTTTTAATTGTCTTTTTCGCTCTTTTAAAACGCCACTTTTCTCGTCTTTATCGTTTTTGTATTTGATCAGTTTCTGTTCTGTAGCCCTCAGAGTAACATCCAGATCTTCAATATCTTTTTGAATATGGAACAATTCGAAGAGGTACAATTCTGTTTTTTTACTTAACTAAAAGACGAAAGAAAATATTTAACATGTAGGATTAATTTCTAATAATATAAGCGAAATAGCATTTACAATAAAATAGAAAGGCCCTTAATTGGCCTTTGTGGGGCCAAGCCCGAGCAAGATAGGCGAATGGCTGATTAATCCGAGAACATGTATCAAATATAATTTGCAAATTTTTTGTATGTAAAATTATTATTACTATTATTATTATTATTTTCATATGCATTTATATTATTATTTTATATGCACAAGTATTATTTTTGCATATTGCATTTAAAAATTATTGCATCTAAAAAATGTCCTGTTTCATTGCATTGAAAATCTTTTTTATCATAATGAATATCACAATACAATGATTTTAATTGTCTAATTATCTTAATGGAATGTGACTGTAATAATACGCAGTTTACAGTAAAACGCAACTAGATTTATATGAAGAAATTAATATAGAATACACTATGAATGAAACGCTATAGCTCATCAGTGATGGAGTAGTATAATTCTTTAATATATATATATATATATAGCTAAATTCAGAGGAGCAGTTAAATGCAACATTTAACGATAAGATATGAAAAGCAAACACGGCAAGCAGTATTTATCGCAAATCGCTCTATACGGGACGTTCAAACATTAAAATACTCGGAGAAATATTTATTTTACATATTAAAATGATGCAATGCGAGAAAAATATATCTTGGAATCGGCCATCAGTCAAAGCAGTAAACTCGAACACGGATCTGTCTTTGATACCGACAGATGTCCCAAAGGCTTTCGTTTATACGTACATAAACATTATTATGTACATATGCCATGAGAAACATGCGCAACAGCGAATGTGTGCAAATGCAGTGTGACAAAAAACAAACTGATCTCAATTTTAAATCAATATGCTATCGATATTGTCGTATCATATATATTATCAATTAATTTATAGACGCAACCATAATACATATACGTGTAGTCTTTCATTCGCCTCTCGGGCGAGCGGTCGGATAGCAACAACTTTACGACTGCACATCTACTTAGGATGTATACCACTGTATACCATCAAAACATCTGTTACTAGACACTCTAAAGATGTCTCAAGAGTCACGAATAACGTTTCAATTTGTATTATTAAATTTACTCTAATGGAAAATCTTATGACAATCAATTAAGATTAATCAATATGTCTCTCGTACATACACACTGATTATGAAGCTTTTTACATTTGTCTGCTTCCTTTTTTTCTAATGAAGCATATTTCTTCTTTAAAAGAAGATCCTTTTTACTTTTGTACAAATATTTAATTTCAATTTCTTCTTTAATAATTTCACTTTTTAACCTACAAATATATTTACAATATTTATAACAATAACAATAACATATAACAATAATACGTAATAATATTTAAAAACATATATTTATTGTACCTTTCATATTCTTCCTTTAGTTCAATTGAATTACTAATTTCCTCAAACATACGAGTATATTCTTTTGGTGTTTTCATTAACGTGGAGTCGATAGCTCCTTGAAATACTAAAAAATTTTTAGTCGTTACGTTGAGATTTAGTTTCCTTAATTCAGACATGTATAACTGAGCCGCAACTACCTTAATTGCAACAAAATACATCATATACAATGAATTATTTTTTCTATAATGTTAATGTTAAATAAAGTATTAAATAAATTACACAAATAATTACTCGTTGTAAAGAAATAAAACAAATTTAATTTCAATGTTATAATTAACAAACAACTTTGTAATGCAGTTAGAAAAATTTACAATTAAAAGCAAACCTACCTGATCATTAATTTTATATTCAGAAGAAATATGATATATAGTTCTTGTAAAAGTTTTGACACTACTGTCTTCAAAAACAAATACAGCTGTTACATATGCTCTGCATCATAAATAATATAAAAAGATAACTTTAATGAATAACAAATAAATAAATAGAAAATTTTCATCACTTGTGTTAAAATTGCCAATAAAATACATACAACTAAATTATGCGATAAAGAAATAAATGTTATATTAATTGCAAATCTAAAACAAAGATAATTATATCATGATATATACGTATGTACATATACATATGTACAAAATATAAATGAAAAAAGGAAGAATATTTATAGAAATTTACAATCATACAAAATTATATACATATGTAAATAAAATTGATTTGTTCCATGTTATATATAATGTAGTTTTGTCTGTTTTCTCTATAGAAAGGATGTTTTAATAAAATTTTTCAGTTCAATGATATTCATTTTATAGTAGATAAAACTTACTTTAGAAGAAAATTACTACAATATGTATAACATCAAGTTAAGTAGTAATTCAGAATAAAATTTAAAACAAAAAATATATCAACACCTGTGTCCTATGGGTACTCCTCCAAATGTACCATAGATAAGCTCATTGAGTTGTTTAACGCGCAAATTTTTAGCTTTTTCACCCATAACAAAACTAATTGCATCCATAATATTTGATTTTCCTAAAACACAAATCTGTAATCTTAGTTTAGTGTAATTCACTTCATGATCTATAAGTAATCTAGTAAAAAAGAGATTGATTTGATGATTCTGATGTGTGTGTGTGTGTGTGTGTGTGTGTGTGTGAGCGCGCGTGGTGTATATAATTTAAAAAAAATTTTAACTTTCACATTGATGAGCAATTATAATTTAGTAAATTAATCAAATTATAACGTGATTAATAAAAAAACGTGACAAAGCAAACAAATAAAGTACAATTCTTTTAATAACCTAGTATCTAAGTTCAATTATTCGTACATACAGACACATGTACACTTTCTGATTCTTTTTTTGAATCCAACGGTAATTAAAGCAAACAATAAGTCAAATGATCAAGATTGAAAAGATAACACTTACCTGATCCATTTGGACCTATAATAGCTGTGAATGGTTTAATGGGGCCAACAGTTACTTCCCCTTTAAACGATTTAAAATTGAAAATTATAATACGATCCAGTTGCACTTGCATCTTAATCTTTAGTTCATACAGTAGAGTACTACTATGAATTTAACTTGCCGCTACAATTTCGTACATGTACTGCCAACTTTATCAATCGAAAATTGATTCCGTTAGTAAGTAAAGAAATGTTCCGAATTAATCCTTTTCGTGAAATTATTAAGTGCGATGAAATAAATTTGAACTGAAAATTCATTCTTCGAAATATTTAAGACATTAATATTATAAAACGTATACATATGCAAAATAGAGAAATATTACTTCTTAACTTTCATGTAAACTGGAAATAAAAGCAAGAGTTATTATCAATTAATTAATTGTTGAATCTTTTAAAGTTTTTAAAGATTGCTGTAAAATTGACTATTGCGAGATGAATTGTAATTTACAGCACACGACACATATTTTTTTCGTGATAAATCTATTTCAAGATAAAAAGTAAAATGATTGATTTCAATAACATGATAATATTACGAATAATTTATCGTAAAATGCGTTAAAAATGGATTGACAATTTAATAAAAAATATTGTTACTTCACATTGTTTTCATATGATATAAAAATTGCTAATTGATTTTACTCTACAACTTATGTTACTTACTGTACAAAGGATAGAATTACATTTAAAAACTAATAAATAGTACACATTATAAATTTTTTTATCCTAGAAAGGTATGTGTTACAATATAAAAATTATGATTTAACATTTCATGTACTTAACTTAAAAATTGACATGTTATTTTAATTTATAATACATAATCTACGTACTTATATAAATAATTTATTACCAAATAACTTTTACATTACTAAAGGCAATCTCTTATTTAAATCTATTAATTTAAGCAGAAAAATTTTTAAAACAATTGAAATACGATAGCGTTACACTAATATTTCTGAAGAAAAAAAGAATTACAAGTAAAAGATTGGATCGTTTGAATACCCTATAAAATTTGTTTGATTTGATCATTTTTCAGGAATTCACGAAATATATTTTGATATAAGAAATTTCAATGTATCTTGCACGTAAAACTATCATATGAAAAATAAAGTCATAAAATGAAACATAATCGAAGTACGTATAATTATATTATAGTTGAAATATACTCTATCAGTTAATATGCGTGGGATATGTGGTTAAGTCAAGAGTTAATACTTTACTTTCCAAGCAATCGCCAACCTGTCAATCAAAGAGAAATACACGTAAAGTATATTTTGTTATAGTGGTATAAACTTTCAATAGTTATACTCACGTCAGGGCAAATGCCAATTAACGCGTCAGCATGAGAATAAAATTCTTCTTTCAAAGATATGACAATAGTTTGTAAAGAACTTGTTTTATCACGTATATAACTAGCAACTTTTCCTATATTGGTATTATCCAGTGCAGCATCAATTTCATCCAATACAAAGAATGGTGCAGGTTGAAAACTGTAGATAGTACGAAATTAAATTACCATTTGATACAATACAAAATGAACAAAGTATAAATTAATACGAAGTGTGTATGTATATACACACACACACACACACACACACAA
>NIPQ01090591.1:11984-23434 GCA_002806875.1 Lepidotrigona ventralis hoosana
GTGCGTGTGTGTGTGCGTGCGTGTGTGTGTGTGTGCGTGTGTGTGTATTATATATATATATTACGTTTATTTCAGATAATTTAAAAAATTAATAATTAGATACCACAATACCTGTGAATTGCAAACAATAATGCTAATGCTGCAACAGTTTTTTCCCCACCAGATAAATTAGACATTGGTTGAAATCGTTTTCCTGGTGCAACGCAATTGTAATTGATACCATCTAAATAAGGTTCTTCTGGATTCTCTGGTCCAAGGAATGCTTGAGCAGACTGATTTTTTGCTAAACTCTGAAATAATAAATTTATCTCTACTCTTTCTTAATTTACATATTTAACGTAATATATACAAAACCTTGTAAATTGGATCAATTTCATTTGCCACATGTTCGAAACAAGCCATAAATCTGTCGTGTCTTTCTTTTTTGATTTTCTCGAATTGCGTCTTCGCTTTTTTCGCTTTTTTACGAGACTGTTCAAATTCTTCGTTTGTTTCTTGTAGTTTCTCTTTAGCAAGATACAATTTTTGAATTGCCTTAAAAAAATTAACGTTATAAGTGAAATATCTTAAAAGAAGAAAACGATTCCTTTAAAGCGTCGGAATATATATAATTAAAAATAATTTGAATCGCGTCTGATTAGAAAACTTAAGAATCTGATAATAAGAAACATAAGAACATGAAATTCTATCGGCAAGTGCCTCATTGGAGGTCATTTAACATTTCCATCGTGTGATCATGCGATCGATCAACAAAAAGAAATGATGTAACTTCATAAAATACTAATTGTCTGGACCGCTTGCTTCATAAATTTTACAATGCTAAATTTCTTCTAGCTACCTTCCTCCTTATGATATTATATCTTTACCTTCATATTTGGAGCTTGAATACGTTGAATAGTATTTTGCAAATCACTAATCGTTTTTGTCAGTTTGTCGGTAGTTTTCTTAATATCTTCTTCTTCTACATCCTTCAAATTCTCAGGAAGGAGAGCATAATCTATAGTTATTCGTTTTTCACGTTCATATTGTTGCTGGGTACTTAACGATGAGTCATTATTAATTTCTGAAGTGTTAGTTGTACTAGTTTCACTAGCTATATCTTCCATATTTCCATGAAGCATTGGAATTGCAATGTCTTCCATCTAAGTAACATTACATTTATAAACTTTTGTTACTTTTTAAAACTTGATAAACATTTTATTCTACAATATACCTTGCACTGCATTAGAATAGCATGACGTTCAGCTTTTTTTTGTTCGATCTTGGTCTCAATGCCATTCAATTGTTTTTGAGCAGCTTGTATATCTTTTGCTATCGCTCCAACTTCGCGTCTAGCTTTACCTATTTCATCTTCTTTTTGGTCAACTTCCATTTTTTTTGCATTTCGCGCCGATTTCAATTGCTCCATTTGAGTTTCATCATGATCTATTTCTGCTTTTTGGTTAGATTCAGTTTGTCTTGCAGATTCTAGTTTGTCTTCTGCATCTTGAACGGCGCGCTCCCACCGTAAAACATTGCCTAAATTTTACATAATTTGTCATTTCAAACTAAATATTGACAGATTTCGATTAAATATTAATTTACCAAAACTGTTACATTTTTATAAAATATATATATATATATATATATTTTATAAAATATATATATATATTATAATATATATAATAATATATATATATATAATATATATATATTTATATATATATATATAAAATTAAATTCTACTCACTTTCCGTATCACGTTGTTTCTCAAAATCTAATTGATTGTAAATGCGATTGCATTGATTTTCAAATTCCATTCTCTTTTTCGCTCTTTCTTGTTGCGATCTAAAAGTGTAATTGCAATAATTAATTATTTTATTAATATGAATCAATGTTAAAAATTATTTTCTCTATCTTCTCTATATATTTTCTTCACTTTTTTTTGACTATAAAATGAAAATAAACATATATGTTTATGCTAGTTATATTTCTGAAACTTAAATACACATACCGTAATTCCCTTTCTTCGTATTGACGAATATTAGACACACCTATTTGTTCACAGAAGCTAGCAAATACATCATCTTCGACATTATTCATTTTTTCTTTAATGTTTTGTATTTCTTGATCTCTCTCAGCCATCGTTTTTTCAATCGCAGCTATTGTTGGCTATATATAAAGGATCAATTTAATAAGCATTCTTACACAAGTGTAATAGATATAAAAAATCTACATACACCAAACATATTCAATTCGTTCTGAAGAGCATCTAACTCTGTTTCCAGTTCCGAAATTTGTTTTTGCTGTAATAAGTGCAATTTAATAGAAATTATGATATACATTGTGGCAAAACTGATATGGCAAAAAATATGTTATTGTTACTCTTATTATATATATATATATATTGCATTGCAATATATAGCATTACAAATTACATTATTTACCGTAGCAGTTAGATCACTTTTATTATATTTTAAACGTGTTTCCAATCCTCGTATTTGAGACTCAACTGTATTTAATTCAGATTCTTTTCGTGATTTTTTCAAAGATTCACGCAACTCTTCCGTTAACTTTTCCTGCAAAATATTTAATATATTACTATCGAATAATATCGCAAAATGTAAAAGTAAACTACAGCAGAAAAAAAACTCCATTTGTTTAATCCAAATTTTAGTCAATACTTTTTACTGGTTGAATTCATTTATTTGAATTGCTACAAACTCTAATTATATAAACTATTTATCTTCCGATAATTTCATACAAGTAAAGTTTTACTGTATATACATATCAAATTAAAATATCTTACTTTTTGTGCCTTTAATTGAGACATTTGCTTCTCATCCCATCTTTTCGCCTTCTTTGCAAGATCTAAACTGCCGCCGGATATAATTCCTGCTTTTTGATAGAATGTACCATCTAACGCAACACACTGTAATTACACGCATATTACTTAATTATTGTTCTCCTTGAAAAAATTAATTATGTACATACGTACATCATATCTTGCTTTTTTGTCCATTTCGTAAGCTACTTTATTTGCATCTTCAGGTGTTTCACATACAAGTGCATTATTCGTAGCAAATAATACAGCTCTGTCAATATCTTTAGGTGAAAAATGTAATACATCATATAACAGTTTTACATTTTTAGGTTCCTGTATATTTCTAAAACAAAAAGAAAAAACATAGTAAAAGAAATGTGAAATAATCAGAAATTAATTTTCACAAATGCAATACTGTGTATCTTTGTAATATTCATTTGTTACACGAAGAAAAAAAGTATACAAAACTATGTTAAAAGTTGAAATAATAACTCTTACAAATTTAAAGAATTATTTAACTAGTTTGTGAAATTAGTTTGATATTACATACCTAAGTCTTTCTTTTAATGGCTTTGCTTGAATGTAATCAAGAGGAAGAAATGTTTCCGGTTCAAGATATTGTTCTTTAAGATACTGAATGCATTGTCTGGCTGTTTTTTCAGTATCAACAACTATAGCTTCCATATATTTACCAAGAACTTTTGTAATTGCGACATTGTACCTTTTATGAATAGGTTCACACATATTGTACATACGATCATACTAAGAAATAATAATAACAACAATAATAAGTATACTAATTATATTGCACTGTTGAAAAAATATTGAATAATTTATAAAATATTGAATTTAGTTTGCAACTTACCACTCCGGGAAAGAGTCGTTTAAAATTTTCTACAATCTCAGTTTTCTTTTTAGTTCTCGATACTTCATGTTTATCAACTTTTGCATCACCTAACTGTTCCGAAATGCTCTCTAATTCTCGCTGTAGATTTTGTATTTTATCTTTTGACGTACCAACGTCAGACTGTAAGTCAGCTCGCAACTTTTTTTGATCCTCCAAGGCAGCTTCCGACGTTCTTATATGCTCTTCTAATTTTTCTACTCTTTTAAGAGCTTCGTCTCGCATGTGACCCTTCTGTTTGTGTTTATTCTCTATTTCTGTCTTTTTTCTTCCTTCATTGTCAAGTCTATCTTGATCAGATTTTTGCTCCCGATTGATAGAATCGAGAAGTTGCAAATATCTTGCTGATTGTTTACCAGCTTCCTCCTTCAAGCGATTATATTCTCTAACCTTAATGTTAATATTCTAATTATTACAGTGACTTATCTTTGAGAGAAATGTCATTATAAATAAATCTTGTTGAAATTCTCACCTGTTCATCTTCAAGTTGTACATCTCTTCCTTGTAATTGTGATTGTCCAGCAATACTTGCTTCATAAGCTGCTTTAGCTTCTTCCACTTGTCGCAGTTCTTCTTGAAGTTCATGTATATCTTTCTTATGAGCTTCATCTGCAATACGTGCTTGAGCTAAGGACTTCCGAGCTGATTCTACTTTTTTTTGCATATGTGCAACACGTTCTTTCGCTTTGATGAACGTAGGTCTTTTCTTTGTTATTTCAACTTCTACTTCTCTGATATCCTGTTCTATTTTAGCAAGATCTCTTCCCAATTTTCCAGCTTCTTTCTTCTTCTCCTTTAATAATTCCTCTGCTTTCTCCTTTTTCTTTTCAATTTTTTCTATCTCATGTTGTTTCTTCTTCTGTGAAACTTCCAAGTTCTCCGTGCTCTTTTCATTATGAAATAAGCGAAATAATTGAAGCTCCACCTGTTTTTCTATCTACAAATTATTTCAAAAAATTGATTCAATAACAAATTCAATACAAATAAATTATGTAATTTACCTAAAACATAAAATGATCGAAGAAATAAATAACTTAACTTACATATTCTTCCTTCAAACGTTGATATTTTTCAGCTTCTTCTTTCTCCAATTTTGCTTCCTTTCTTTCGGCAGCAATACCCTTCTTCTTTTGATATGAAAATTGAGTTTCCTCTTCTGCTTTCAACATTTCCGTTCTTAATCTATGAAAGTAAAAAATCTATCAATAATTGCAACAAATTTATCTGAGATTCGCTTTACTTTCAAATAGTATTTGTAAGATCAAAACTAATTGTAAACTTGATAATATTGCCGAATAATATTGCATTAGATAAAAGATGTAAAGAAAATATAAAAATAATACATATATCTTGTATCTATCTATAATTTAATGTATATAAGTTACCTTTCATATTCCGCCTTTAATGCACCAGAATTACTAATTTCTTCAAAAAGTGCAGTACGTTCTTTCGGATTTTTCATAGCTATTGATTCTACGGCTCCTTGAAATACAAGAAAATTTTTTGCTTTGACATTAATACCAAGTTGCTCTAGCTCATTGAGGTACACTTGACTTGTAACTACCTGTTTGATACGCATAAAAAGATTTTCATTTAAAATAAATTTCTAATTAAAGTAATTTACAAAGATACATAAGACTTACATTGTTATTTATTCTGTGTTCTGAGGATGAACCTTGTACAGAACGCATAAAACTTTTTTCAGTTCCATCTTCTAATTCAAATACTGCCGTTACAGACGCACTGTAATTTATAGTGATTGTATAGTGATTGTGTAGCGATTGTATATGATGTATCGTACATATAAATTCGTTTAACATATCTATTACATTACTATATTAACATTGATTTATAATATTGATTTTTATCTTACTTTTACATTTACTGACACTTACTTTTACACACTGATAAATAACAAATTTTTTTTTTAAATCATATTGTTTTTACCTTGTAGTACCCTGTAGACGCTTATAAATATGTGAGAGTTAAATTAATTTGTTACAAATTATCACACCAATTATTAACAATCAATTATTATACCAATTATTAACAATCTAAAAAACAAACTCAAGTATAATAATTTTACAATATTTCTTGACAATAAATTATTGTCAAAAAATTTTTAATCTCTCTTATTAAAAAATTTTCTTCAAAACATGCAAAAGGAAAAAAGTAATTACTATATATTTTAAAAAATAAAATATTTATTGAAAAAATTTGTAGCAAATATATATCGTTAGAATTACATGTTAATTTTGCATTGCTTCTCCTTCAAAATTAAAAAATTTTTAGAAACTTTTAATAAATTTGACACTTCGTATGTCACTTTGATATTTGCAAAAATTTAATGTTTTATAAGTAAAACTAAAAATCTAATTAGTTTGTTTAGTGTAATTTATATTAATGAATGATTATTTATTTGATTTAAAACAAAATATATTAATGATTTAAAACAAAATATATTAATGTACGCTGTGTAATATCAAAACAGACGATTAAAATGTACACTGTACTATATTATGAAAATTCTTCTTTCTTAGAATGATCTTAAAATAACATTTTTAATGTAAAAGATCCAAAAATACCTTCGAGCGACTGGCATTCCTATCGAAGCTCCATGTATCAACTCACTAAACCGCTTTACACGTAAACTACTTGTTTTTTCTCCCATAACAAAACTAATTGCATCCATAAAATTAGATTTCCCTATATTAAAAGGAAGCATACAATGCATGATAAATCTGAAATTAGAATTTTTCCATGTACCACCATACAGCAGAACATAACCTACCAGATCCATTTGGTCCAACAACAGCAGTAAATGATTTTAAAGGTCCTATAATAAGCTTCCCTTTGTAAGACTTAAAGTTCTCTACTTCGATATGCTTTAAAAAAGCCGGCATTTTTAAAAAATATTTAAAAAATCTCACAAATAACAGCAAAGTGGCATAATTGGCGCCATAAACTTTCCAACACAAATAAGCATTATACGTCAACAATTGGTCGTCCAACTGCTGTGAAGATAGCGACGAAACGCTGTCGGCATACTTCACTTTCCAGCAAATACAAATAATATAATTAAATAGTAAGTAATAATAATGATATATATATATATATATATATATATAATGTAATGTATATAAATATATATATATGCAATGTTGAATTATATATAATTACATCTTATGACATGAATTTTATATATTCGTTGTGAATATACTTTAAAAAAAGTGTTTTTAAAAGATTATACATTTCAGTTCAAATATAATAATTTTTAATACTACAAGATTGTGAAAATTATAATTTTATATTTACGAGTTGATGGAGATCGAGGACAAGCGAGTTGTTGATGTTATTTTATTACACGAGTAAAAATATATATTTTTCAAAGAAAGTATTTTTTGTTTTAATTTTACAAGCACTAATATTCAAGAATCAACCAAAACCATCTGAGACAATAGACATGAAATAAAATACATATTAAAAGTACATATGAAATACAGGTACATATATTTTATTTNAATATAATAATTTTTAATACTACAAGATTGTGAAAATTATAATTTTATATTTACGAGTTGATGGAGATCGAGGACAAGCGAGTTGTTGATGTTATTTTATTACACGAGTAAAAATATATTACTTTCAAAAAAAGTATTTTTTGTTTTAATTTTACAAGCACTAATATTCAAGAATCAACCAAAACCATCTGAGACAATAGACATGAAATAAAATACATATTAAAAGTACATATGAAATACAGGTACATATATTTTATTTAACAAAATTGTAATATCGTGTAATGAATAATCGTTTTATTTTACGCACACATGACAGAATTTATAAATTCATCAAAAAACTATTAATAATTTTCTAACGAGAAATTATTAGATAATACTCGATAGATAGTATATTTTAAAGTTTAATATTTTGTACTAATGAACAAGAAAGACCTGTATTATCAGGTTCAACGTTCAAGTCTTTAACTATTCCATCTTCAAGAATCATAGAGTATCGTTTACTTCTTTTTCCACCCAATACCGGTAAATCTACAGATAGCTCCAATGCATCTGTAAACTGAGCCGAAGGATCTGCCAGCATGCGTACCTAGGTGAGTAAAAGTATAAAATACTTCAATTGTTACTTCTTATATAAAGCAGTCACTTCTAGAAATATAATATAATATAATATTAATATTAATCAAATATAATATTACTTTGCCTTCTGCTCCGTGTTCTTTACCCCATGCTGCCATTACAAATGGATCATTTACAGAAATACAAAAGATTTCTGCAACTCCTTTAGATTTTAATTCATCAGCTTTTTGTATGTAACCAGGAAGATGTGTCTAGAACAATATTAAATTTTTAAACGCGATATCCTATATACTCTTTCTTTTTAAAATAATCAAATAAATCTTTGTTAAACAAACATCTTGATTTTATATACGCAAAATGTACAATTCCTTGTCCTTGTCAATTATTTTGATTTGAATAAAATTTGACCAACGTTTACTAACACTATACCTACTAACACCAACCCTAAACACTATATAAACTTGTAGTTGATAAAATTTGTTTCTTCGTTACATTTATAATTCTTTTAGCTAAGTAGATAAGAATAACTACTGCATTTTTTTGTTAAATAATATTTTGTATAATTGCATCGGATACATCAAATTAGAAATGAATAGAATGCATCGGATACATCAAATTAACTTTTAAATAAAAGAGATAACATATACCTTTGAACATCCTGGTGTGAATGCACCTGGCACTCCAAAAACTACAATTTTTTTCCCAGCAGCGATTTTGCCAAGATTTACTTTATTTGCGGGAGAATCTTCAANCAAGATTTACTTTATTTGCGGGAGAATCTTCAAAAAGATCAATTGTGGGTAACTTCTCTCCTACCTAAACGAATATATTGACAAATACATAAGTAATGATAGAAACTTTGTAAAAAAAAATTCGTTATTACAAAATACTTGTACAAAAAGCGTAATTATAATTTGTTTCGTTATTTTTTCGAAGCTAAAGCAAGAAATGAAACTTACAGCGATAACCATGTTTTGAGATGATAACCGAAATTGTCGTCGTATGAAATAACCAAATGACAATCGTTCGCTAAAAATTGCCCGATTTATAAGTGGGTTCATCTGTGTATATGTAACTGTAATTGTCAACCAACGTAAACCAAATAATCAACTATTTTTCATAGAACAAAGTCATAAAAGAATTCATCGAATAACAAAATACAATCAAGAATGGACCGAATGAACGTGTGACATTGCGCAATCTTTTCGACTCATTACATAAATAAATATAATCATTCTTTTCCGCCGTATATTTTTATCTCTGATACTTATTTCAGTAGTATAAAGTAGTAGAAATTGATCGATGAAAATATTACTGCCACGTAAGTTACACGATAATGATTCATTCATCATTTATGAAATTGATTAATAACTATAAAGCAACATTCTGACTAAATCAATATAACATTATATATAAATGTTGTGTCCACGATGATATAGAAAATTTGATGATGACTTTTTATAGGAATTGACACTGTAAAATTGCAAATAACGTATGTTTGTATGTAAAATTATGTAAAATTCCTGACAATTTCTTTTAAAATTCAAATATTCTCGCGTAAAATATATATCGTAGTAATAGACTTTTTATAGGAATTGACACTGTAAAATTGCAAATAACGTATGTTTGTATGTAAAATTATGTAAAATTCCTGACAATTTCTTTTAAAATTCAAATATTCTCGCGTAAAATATATATCGTAGTAATGAATAGTAATTACGAACGTAAATAATATATAAAGTGGAATGACGGGGGGGAATAAGAGGGAACAAGAGAGAGAATAATACATCCACAAGTAGTTAATTTGTTCGCATAATTTACAATTAGTAGTATTAAATGTTAGTATTAAATGTAAAAAATAATATAAAGTGGAATGACGGGGGGGAATAAGAGGGAACAAGAGAGAGAATAATACATCCACAAGTAGTTAATTTGTTCGCATAATTTACAATTAGTAGTATTAAATGTTAGTATTAAATGTAAAAAATGTACGATAATTCTACAATAAATAATCTCATTTTTCAATATATTCTGTTCATCTACACGGAGACTACAGCTGGCGCAGTTTGAAAATAGTTTACATATCTGCAAACAGTAAAAACAATTAATTTATTTTTAATATACAATTTGTAATTATGTTAGACTGCGAGTGGTGGAATGCGTTTTTTCACTTAAAAGAAAATTGAGAGTGGAATTTCAATTGAACAGATTTCTGTTACGAAAGTCTGCAAATTTCCAAAAAGACTAATTTACTTTCCAATTACAATGTTCAATTGAAAATTTAATCGATTCATAGACATTGAGATGTTGCGTATAATTAATGAATATTGCTGTCCTTATCGCACATTACATTACACGCCTTGTCTGTAGGTACGATGATCGATAAATAATAGTCACCGTACACTACAAAGGAAAATTTTATAATTTATTTTAAATTGCGTATAATTAATGAATATTGCTGTCCTTATCGCACATTACATTACACGCCTTGTCTGTAGGTACGATGATCGATAAATAATAGTCACCGTACACTACAAAGGAAAATTTTATAATTTATTTTAACGTTTACATGATACAGAATTTAATGGATTAATTACGACTGACGACTGTTTATTAATTTCTTATTTTAATTTCACTATTTTATATATATTCTTGGAAATTTATTTGTAACTTGGTAACCAATAATTTATTGTATCTCCATGGTAACTTTTTGTAAGACTGAAGATGTCGCTACATGTCTATAAAGTGCTGCCAACTACATATTTCTCAGTCTCGTGAGAACTAAAAAGAGAAAAATGGGAAATCCAATAGATGGCACGACATATATCGATCGAAAGTCGGTANTTTGTTTGTAACATGGTAACTAATAATTTATTGTATTTCCATGGTAACTTTTTATAGACTAAATAGATGTCGCTACATGTTTACTATTTGAATCGGTCAAAGCAACTAATTAATTGAATTAATTTATTAATCTTTGTAATTACTTCTTTTAAATTGTCTTCACTTGGTTCTTATATTTCATTTGATTCGTAAAATACTTGTATAAAGATTTGGAAATTCGGTTCAGTAGATCGAAGAATTGGTTGGTAAACGGTATTTAAATAATTTCTGGCAAAAGTGTACATGTTATGTTTAGAACTTTGGAAAGGTATCGTTTTGTAACGATTTTGTAAGTTGTGGTCTATAAAGTATCAAATTTATTTGACGAATTTCAGCATTGAAATTACGAATTGCCACAGAATGTTAAAATAGTCGTGCAATCGATTGGGTCAGATACATACATTGACGAACTTTATTAAAAAATTGCGGTATGAATTAACACATGCACAGCACAAAATTTCAGCATTGAAATTACGAATTGCCACAGAATGTTAAAATAGTCGTGCAATCGATTGGGTCAGATACATACATTGACGAACTTTATTAAAAAATTGCGGTATGAATTAACACATGCACAGCACAGAGTTTAGCATGCATACACATACATATTCTTGTATTATCTCGTAATTATATCAAGTAATAAAAATTCAAGTTGTAAGACGAATTTCAAATAATAAAATAATATGTTTTTAGAAATGTG
Organism: Lepidotrigona ventralis hoosana; assembly: GCA_002806875.1. Taxonomy (NCBI): domain Eukaryota; kingdom Metazoa; phylum Arthropoda; class Insecta; order Hymenoptera; family Apidae; genus Lepidotrigona; species Lepidotrigona ventralis. Next base: position 23,372 of record NIPQ01090591.1, read on the forward strand.
AAGTAAAAATTGAGTCATTGTTCGAGCCACTAACATTGGGCAAGTAATATGCGTAAATTGTAA
>NIPQ01090593.1:0-23036 GCA_002806875.1 Lepidotrigona ventralis hoosana
AAAAAAAAAAAAAAAAAAAAAAAAAAAAAAAAAAAAAAAAAAAAAAAAGATTGCTGTTGAACGAGGACTCATTGTGCTCGTCAGCTCGATCGAGACACCCCTGTCCATTCGATTGGATTTTCGATTTGTTGCCGTGTTTCGTGTCACGATTTTCATGCAGCTTTCGCGTACTCTTTCTCTCGCGATTGAAATCATCGGCCGTACTATACTTGTTTCGAAATTTGAGAAAATTTTAAGGCGATGCATTTGGATTTAGCTAGCTAAACCAAGTCCTCAACAGTGTTGAATATATATATATATATATATGTGTGTGTAGTAATGTAATTTCGAATTTGCTTAAAGCTGTTATGAATTTCTTTATTGGAGTTCAATTTTCTCCGTGCTTCCTTCAAATAAAGATTTCTCAAGTAATTCTCTCCGAATCTCGTCAAATATGTACTCAGCAGAATGTAATAATACCAATTGATCGAGATTCTATGAACTGTTCGAATAATTCAATATTTGGACAACGAAATTTCATTGAAATTCTTTCTGACCAATAAATTTGCAAGCGATAAGTTACTGTCAAAGCATACGAAACTTTTGACTTTATCATAAAATCGCCAAACGTTCTCTGTACGCTGGCTCTGTAGCTATAATTTTTTCAAGGCAGATCGCTACGAGCGAATTAATTCGTTTATTGCAGGAAAGCGAGAGATGTCGTCTAGAGTGGTGAAGAACCCTTTAAAGTTAAACGACGGGGTCGACAGCAGGGAGACTTGGTCCGGCAAGGTTGATTTCCTCTTGTCTGTCATTGGATTCGCCGTCGACCTTGCCAACGTTTGGAGATTTCCTTACTTATGTTATAAAAATGGTGGAGGTGAGCATAACAGAATGTCTTATACTTTTCCAATTGCAACCTTATTATCGTGATCGCAAGAATGATAAATATCAAGAGAGAGAGAGAGAGAGAGAGAGAGAGAGATGATGATGATGATGATGATGATGATGAGAGACAGATGATGGTCACAAAAAACATTTTCAAGGAGCAAGCGTTCTGTCATTGCAATCTCTCGAGAAAAATTCTTAAAAAATAGATTATTTGGTTGAAATTGAACATTGCACATTTAAAGGGAAGGAGGAAAATTCTGGATGAGATACGAAAGACGTACTTATCAGAGACGTTAATTCTGTGAAGTACCATTTTATCATCTGACAGGCGTTGCAAGGCGTTATTTCGCCTGCAACAGGGGGATGCATGGAGTAATGCACTCCGGGAGTGAAGCAATAGCGTGTTAACCGGTCGACTAATTGGCATTTACCTCCGTGGAAAATGACCCTGAGATTTAGATTTCACTCTGGGCTCCTTACCCGTGGAGATATGCTTGCTGGCAGGATTCAAAATTGGCTGGAATTAAGGCGGATGAGCAATTTAAGAGTCACGCACAGCAACTCGGCGTCCGAGATTACCAAGTATCCACGTAGATTTAATTCTTATCCTCAGTTGTATCGTGTTTTCGATTTAGTTAAGTCGTTTGGTTAACTTGCATCTCTCTCGATGCCTGTCGTCCTCCATCGTGTGTTCAAGTGCAATCATTCAGCCGAGATTTCATTTCGAAAAATATTCAACAGATCCGGATATCTCCGAAAAATATGCTCTTTCGTTTCAAGACAACTTGCTTACTGTACTGCTACGTACATCGTTTCTATGGATTTTTGTAGAAATTTAGTAAAAGTTAAAGTTAAAGTTTCACACAAGATCCATCGGTTACTTATTTCACGATTTACACACATTTTGTGTATACACATATTTCTTAAAAAGATAGGCATTTGTACAAGCGTGTTTATTATTATTTAATTACCGAGGTGCTTAGGTACTATCTACTAATTGTTATCGACCGAGGAAACACAAATGGGAAAGAGTTGCAATCGGCATGGAATACAGTTCTCAGAAAGAGAATCCCAATTTCACGGTTTATTCGTCGCGTGCAAATTTCGATGTTTTTCGTGCCGCTTTGCAAACAAAAGGTTCTGGCAACCAACGTTCATAAGCAACGCGCAACGACTTGGAACGAGGAAGAACCTGTGCTCGGCAACTGTACTCAAACGACGTCGACGACGACGACGACGCGACGACGCTATTACCTGCTGTCCTATCGAGTCTCTCGTAGGAATATGATTAGGACCAGCTATCAGTGATACGGGCCTCCTCAAAAGCGGCTGCTAACTCAATTAAGAGGAGAGTAGGGCGGACCATTAGTACCGGCAAGATCGGTCGCTAATTTCCAATTACCTTAATTAATTATAATTTCCCATTCGGGCCGGCCTTTGATCATGGACGACAGCGACGCGACGCCTCTGCCTGCTGCATGACACCGTACGTGATCCATTATGTCGCATGATCTCCACTCCCTTCCCCCTCCCTCCCCCTCTCGTTACATTTCGCGTTTTCTTCTCTTCGCCGAGTGAAAATTTACGAATTTCTATCGGTAAACGTGTGACTTACCGGTTGTCGGTCTCGATCGAAAACGAATAAAAATGGAAATAACAACCAAACGCTTGCGTTTTGCGCTCACACGGTGGGATTTCACACGAGTGAAAGTTAGGTCGTCGTTGATCAAAATCGCTAGATTAAAAAAAAAAAAAAAAAAATTTAAANTTCAATTGTTTCACACGCAACGACTATAAAATGTTTGTGCGAGAAAGTTTAGAATCCGTATCCAAGTTGATAGTGCAACAGATAGAGTGTAATACTAAACGTGCAAGAGTGAAATTTTTCCAAATCATCAAAACTACTGAAATCTGGTTCTGAACTCGGATACAAAGTGTCGGTCTTTGAAGATGATTTTACCCTCAAAGGGCGAAAATTAAACGGAAATGTTATTCAAAAGCCGGACATTTGTTCGTGACACACGGAACAAGTCTTTTGTACGAATATATATATATATATATATATATATATATATATATATATATATATTTACATATCACAGGGGAATTAAAGTGCAAACGTTTCTTAATAGAATCATAGTTTATTGTTACGAAGCTATTGCTATACAATAATATTTTAATGTTGCAATCAATAAATACAAACGTCATGACCAATTTTCAATGAAAATAAAGAAACTCAAACGTTCGATGGCATGTCTTAACGTCTTGGTGTAAATTATTCACAAATAATAATCAAACAGGAATTTTTTTTTACATTTTAATAGCATTTGGTATTAAATCAAGAGAATCATAATACTTCTTTTCATGTTTCACATGATTGAACAATTGAGAATTATTTATATGTACTTGTTTTGTCACACCTCATAGAGACGAGTTAATTTTTTCCTTCAAACAAGTCGCTGTTTTAAATCTGAAAATTTCGATAAGTTTCAAGTTCTCTCTTGTGAGACAAATGGGCAAGAAAAGAAAAGAAAAAAAAAAAAGAGAGATATTCGACAGCACTTACGTTGAATTTATTCGCGAAGTAGGAAAAAGAAAAATTCATCAAGGTAACTGCGAGGCATAAGAAGAACGGAATATCCTTGTTTAATGCGATTACGTCTCCGTGGTTACGGGCGACGGAAAATTTATTGGGGAAAACGAAGACGGAATAACGACCAGGCATGCTCGATGTATCCGAGGGAATTTACATTCAAAACTTGGTAGATCACATCTGTGCGTGTTTTATTTTTGATCTGAAAGGAAAACTTTGTCATCGTTGGTCCTCGAAAATAAGGCCGGAGTAAGCGAGACACGATACATTATTATTATTATTATTATTTTTATGCTTTCAAATAGTGATCTCGTGGTGTCGTTCGGCCGATAAATTATCAATCAAAAGAATTCGCGAACACTTGTATTTGTTTAATCGTTCGGTAACTCAGTTTCATCGGAATCACCATTTCAGCCATTGCCTTGCTACATTTTCGAAAGTTCGCTATCGAATTACGTACCTAAAAGCACCTTGCTGCCACTGGTGCTCTAAATATTCTGCAATTCAGTTATGAAGCTAACACGATGATGCGAGTGGCTGGCTGGCACATCACTTTTTTCCTCGCTCTTCATATCAGCCTCTTGTCACACGGCAGATGTCATCAAAGATGATAAGAATCCCAACATTTCCCACCACTGCCTGTAAATAAATTAAACGCGTTTAATTTGATCAAAGGTATTCAAACCGACGAGAGATCTCGTTTTTTTATTTCGCTCGTGACTTGCGTGAATGTCATACACATTGTACATGTGAAAATGTATTTCGAAATCTTTTTCAGCTAACTAACAGTAATTTTGTTATTTAACACGTTCCGTGCCAAGCCATTTTTGCCTTTTGTCGTCGTTCAGGCCATTTGATATTTTCACTAAAGTATTTGATATATTATCACACAATCTTTCATTACATCGTCAATCGATAAGTAGTTCTCTTGTTTAGAGTAGCTATCACATCGTGTACCACTTGTGGTACACGTGGCGCTGCCCAATCAGTTCGATTGCAAAAAATTAATAAATTAAATAAATATGACTGCATGTACCACCGGTGGTACACATGGCACGGAACGTGTTAAAAAACCGTTATTATTTTATTACTTATACATACTTTTTGTGTCGTATTTTAATACCACGAGTGTTAAATTACAGGGGCGTTTCTCGTTCCGTATTGTATAATGCTGGTGGTAGGAGGAATCCCACTGTTTTACATGGAGCTTGCTTTGGGCCAGTTCAATCGAAAGGGCGCGATCACCTGCTGGGGTCGTTTGGTGCCACTTTTAAAAGGTAAGTTTTTCATCTTCTTCCAATATTAATCACGATATTAATCACACAACTGCACGATCTCTTCACACTTTCACCGAAATTCTTACATCTCTAACGTTATTTTTTTTTTTTAATTTTAAAATTAAATNATATATATATATATATATATATATATATATATATATATATATATATATATATGAAATCAATTCGACACCGTGACGGAATGCGAAATACGACCGTTCATTTGGATTTCCCCGAGATATTCGAAGCGTATTGCAAGATATGATGGAATTCGAGTGATTGAACAGAGAGGATATTTCGAGGGATCCCGTCGAACACATAGATATAGAACTTAGAAATAATCCGCGTTAAAATTCTTCGCCCGTGCTGAATAGACGATCAACAATGGAGGCAATAGCGCGCCATCGTGCGATTACTTTTCTGATTGACTGTCGGAGGACAGTTCTGAAAACGTTTCGAAGCACTTTACCGTCATCTTCCAACGAGGAGGAATCATGCANGTTTCGAAGCACTTTACCGTCATCTTCCAACGAGGAGGAATCATGCATTAGACACGGCCGTTATATTTTCTCCTCTCTTACCGTTCTATGCCGTGCCATTCTATGGTACATTATGTAACGCGTATAAATCCAAGAAAATCCGAGAATGGAAGGCCATTCGATGGAGAGCCTCCATTTCCGTCGATTTCCTGGATCGTGACGGTTTCACCCCGTCGTGGGACCGTCGCAAACGCATCGCGTCGCGTCCAGAGATGATCGATGCGAGTGCAGGATTTTCCTTGACTCTTGTCTTCCGCGCCCTTTTTCCCTTTTGATCCGCATCGATGAACGACGTAATTGATTCCCCGCTCAGGACACATCTCCCACGGGATAATGGAATATTCTCCGACTCAGGAATCGCAGAGACGTACATAAGACACGTCCTTCGAGATTTTTTAATCCTTCTCAAATGAATCCTTCTTTATTACTACATGTATATACATACATACATACATACATACATGTAGAAAGAGACTTATCGTTTCACCGTTAGTCATCTATTCGTTATTTATTATTACGCAAATTATAAACTATCTGTTCCACGAGATTTATGTGTCCACTTGGCCAAAGAATAAATTTGATTTATGTATATTATTAAACTCACTTCACGCGATCAACTGTATCGTTGGGAGCTCAAAGTTTTCAATGGATTCGCCTAGGTATTGGATACGCAGTGGCACTAATTGCATTCTACGTTGATTTCTACTACAACGTGATCATTGCCTGGGCACTGAGGTATTTTTTCGCCTCGTTCTCCAGCCTTCTACCTTGGACCACGTGCGACAATCCGTGGAACACGCCGCATTGTCGAGCGTTCGACGCTAATATTTCATACACGTTTGACAATATACCTGCTGGCTCGCTCGATCCGACAGAGTCTGGCAATTCCACCGTGGCCGCGGCGGCACATTCAGACAAAAATTCAAATCAAGGATACAACAGCACGTGGTACACGAGTGCTGCTCAGGAATATTTCAAGTAAGCTTTCATCTCCTTCCTTCTGCAGTGCATGTTATATTTCCTTACACATTATTAACACTAAATGACGCAATTCGTCTAAACTGTTTGTTTTAGGATATAGCAACAATATATGTGTATTTTTGAATAAGTGAATTAATTACATCTTAAAAGTACCAATATGTAGGATTCTGTGTATGTAAAATTTTGAAGTAAAGTAATGAATCTGTAGTACTCTACAGATCGGCTGTGTAAACGTAAAAAAGAAAATATTCCTTACAAATGTCCAATTGTTTCATTGTTTCTCTATACAGGAAAAAAATTTAAATGTATTTGAAATATAACGTTTTTTAAAAAATAATAAAAAGTTATATAGTTTTGTCACTAGTACATTACTGAATGAAATGCAACGAAGAAGCTTAACGTAACAACAATATCGTATTAAATGTATCGTTAAAAATATGATTGTACCATCACAAACGAGCATTTTAGTTAACGATGTCATTACTATTCTAAATCGACAAGAATGATTTAATATCATAGCATCAGACACAAAAATGATAAGGCATGTAAATGCAAAATTTTTAGTCGATGAATATTATAATAGAATTTATGTCACTTGCCATATTCAATGCACCGCAGAATTACAATAAAACTGTTAAAAATTTAATGTAATAAGGAAATCAAATTTCGTGATGACAAATTGGCTCAAATGTGCATAGAAAGTAATTCAACAAATAGTTGAAAAGTTTTAGTTGATTAAAAATTGTTTTAAAAATCATGCATTAACACTAAACGTACCAAGCGGGGTCAAATGACCCCTTTTCAAAATTTACTTAAAAATCGTACATTCGTTGTTGTTTCTTTCGCTAATCTGACTTTTTGTAAATTCTTATATTATCTGATTATTCAATTTCTCGTTCTCTGTTTTTCTCTTAGCTTGTTTTTTACCGAGAAAAATTCTTTGCATACCTTATGTAACGCGAGGGGCCATTTGACCCCTCATGGTGAGATAGGTATATGTAAATGCCGGTACGTTTAGTGTTAATTAGACGCATTTGTCGTGTCTTCTGGAAAACATTCAAAGATGAACATGATAGAATGTTTACACGAAGGAGGAATGTTCTTGAATAATCGTCGGTTTTGTTGTTCTAATTTCCTTTAAAGTCGTGCCATTCTGGAACTACATGAAAGCGAAGGTTTACACGATCTTGGGACAATTAAGTGGGACATTGCGTTGTGCCTGCTGGTGGTCTATCTGATTTGTTACTTCTCTTTGTGGAAGGGGATTTCCACTTCTGGCAAGGTAAAAAAACTTGCTCTCTCTACGATTCCAGCTGTCTAGGAATGAATTTTTCAAGTTTCAAAATACTTAGATAGATAGATTAACTTCAAATTTTTTTGTCACTGTGCATTAGTTCAACTGTTGGGTTGACGTTGTTGTTCAACTCTTTCTTACTTAATCAGTTACTTTTTATCAACAATCGAAGATTATCGTTCCGTCCAAACAATTTTACAGGTGGTTTGGTTCACGGCCCTATTCCCTTATGCTGTTTTACTGATTCTACTAATACGGGGTGTCACATTGCCAGGAAGCCTGGAAGGAATACGCTACTATCTCAATCCAAATTTTTCTGCCATCACAAAAGCTGAGGTAACGAAAATGAGACACTTTTCTTCAATTGTTTTATTTATCCAGCAATGGACATAGTTCTCAAAGGTTATTCAGAAATAATTAATAATTGATCTTTAAACAAGTATCGATACTTATTTTATACGCGATATATATATATATATATATATATATCATAATTTCACTTTCGTGGGTTCGTCGACTTTGTTTCTTCGGATTTAGTGGATGGCCCTTTCAGCGGACGATCGCGGCGTTATGAAATAGCCATTTACGATGGCCATGGAAAAGGATAGAAATCCAAGAGTCAGGAAGTTAATGCACCAGTGTAAAAGGATGGAAAAAATCGGATAGCGCCGTGAGGAAAATGTGAGAGAGGAGGAACGTGCCGGGTTTAACCGACTACGCTGAAAATGGAAACTCTGTGTACCTGTCATAATGACCATTAGAGTTCGGGGTCCAGTCACGGCCATGGAGTCTCACGTTCGACCCTCTTGACTCGCAAGCGAAATGCATTTCTCTTTGCCGACTTAACCACTTCCCCTAGATCGCGCCCGTAGATTTTATATACAGCGACCGAGGAAATTTGTCGACTTCTAAAGTAGCTGGATTCGCGGCGGCTCTCCCCCTTTACTTTCACGGAGAAAGTTTTTTCATGAAGCAAACAAGCGAGTTATTGTTATCAATTATTTCTTGACTATATAACGCGACGTTATTTTCTGGGAAGGAAAGATATTTAGAAAAAAAATTCCGATTTCAGTTGTAAAGTCAACTGTTTTCGCTGTGATGATATAGTAACTTCTATTTAGGTTTGGGTGGATGCCGCAACGCAGGTGTTCTTCTCTCTCGGCCCGGGTTTTGGCGTGCTGCTGGCTTATGCCAGTTATAATAAATATCACAACAACGTTTACAAGTAAGTATATGTGTATAACAAAGTATGTCTTTCTCTAAGAGGTAGTTGTAACTAGTGGAGCTTCACTAGTAATATTCATTTCAGCGAATATATCTTTTCTAAATAGAAAATTGAAAACGAGAGAAGTTTATTAATTATGTGTATAACAAAGTATGTCTTTCTCTAAGAGGTAGTTGTAACTAGTGGAGCTTCACTAGTAATATTCATTTCAGCGAATATATCTTTTCTAAATAGAAAATTGAAAACGAGAGAAGTTTATTAATATACTTTTCCTTTTCAAAGGAGGAAATATTTAAATGTATAATCATAAAAGTTGAAGTAAGAAACGATGAAGTTCATTTCAATTCATTTAGTCAATATTTGCAAATTAGATTGATCTCAATTTCTTGTAAATAGATTATTGCAAATATGTACAGAGTGTGTACAACTTGTTTACTGGTAAATGTAAAATTTATTTGTCGCTTGCATATTTTCCAGGGACGCTTTATTANATACTTTTCCTTTTCAAAGGAGGAAATATTTAAATGTATAATCATAAAAGTTGAAGTAAGAAACGATGAAGTTCATTTCAATTCATTTAGTCAATATTTGCAAATTAGATTGATCTCAATTTCTTGTAAATAGATTATTGCAAATATGTACAGAGTGTGTACAACTTGTTTACTGGTAAATGTAAAATTTATTTGTCGCTTGCATATTTTCCAGGGACGCTTTATTAACCAGCCTGATAAACAGTGCAACATCGTTCGTCGCTGGTTTTGTCATTTTTTCTGTATTAGGGTACATGGCTCAAGCAAGTGGAAAATCTATTCAGGATGTAGCGACTGAAGGACCCGGCCTAGTGTTTATCGTTTATCCTGCTGCTATTGCAACTATGCCTGGCTCGATGTTTTGGGCGCTCATCTTCTTTATGATGTTGCTTACGTTGGGATTGGATAGCTCGGTAACAGATAACGATAAATTCAGAGAATTTCTATTAACACGTTCCGTGCCATGTGTACCGCCGGTGGTAAACGTTAAACTTGATCTTCAGGCCACGTGTACCACCATTTTTCTAATAATATTACNGTTAAACTTGATCTTCAGGCCACGTGTACCACCATTTTTCTAATAATATTACCACAAGTGGTACATGATGTGATAGCTACTCTAAACAAGAGAACTACTTATCGATTGATGATGTAATGAAAGATCGTGTGATAATATATCAACCTTTAGTCAAAATATCAAATGGCCTGAACGACAAATAAAATAAAAGGCAAATATTGCTTGGCACGGAACATTTTAAAACTGATCTGTATTTGACAATCTATTAATTTTAACTTACTCTGCCATGAGACTACTTTCTGAAATATGACAACTCAATTGTTTTATATTACAGCATAATCAAGTGTTTCTTTTTTTTCTTCTTCTTCTTTTTTAGTTTGGCGGCTCTGAAGCGATAATAACTGCTCTTAGCGACGAGTTTCTAATTATCGGGAATAATCGCGAAATTTTCGTCGCCTTTCTTTTCACGCTGTATTTCCTCGTTGGTTTAGCCTCGTGCTCGCAGGTAAATGTCTGTCGCGAAATGAATCCTTCTCCACCTAATCGCAAACTTTGTTTGTTACACGCAGGGTGGCTTTTATTTTTTCCATTTGTTGGACCGATACGCAGCCGGCTACTCTATGCTGTTCGCAGTTTTAGCAGAAGCAATTGCTGTTAGTTGGATCTACGGTGCGGACAGATTTTGCGCAGATATTAAAGACATGATTGGATTTTCACCTGGGATCTATTGGAGAGTCTGTTGGAAATTCGTTGCTCCGATATTTCTCATGGTATACCAGCTATACATCATTACATCGTATAAAACAAGTACTATGATTAACCGGTTTTGTTTCAACTTCTGCATAATTCAGATAGCAGAGAGCGATATTTATAAAAGTTCAATACAACGTGCACTTTATTCTCCTCAACTTTTTTTTCGATTTTGCGCTTATTTTTTAAGACACAGTCCACTTTTTTTTTAAATTGAAGTTAAATAGATTACGTTCCAGCACTGAATTATTCTTTCACTTTCCTGAAAAGTTAACTTTCTTGTATCGTTACAACAGTTCATTATCGTTTACGGTTTAATGGGCTATGAGCCACTGACTTACGAGGACTACGTCTACCCTGTCTGGGCAAATGTATTAGGCTGGCTAATTGCGACTTCCTCAATTGCCATGATACCCGGCATCGCAATTTACAAGATCGTCGTCACGCCCGGCAGTTTCATTCAGGTGATATCATGATCTTAATGCAGTAGATATGTCCTAGAATTTGTGCAGTACAGTAACATTGTTTCGCACGTATCACTTTTTCAAGGATAATAAAGCATAACAAACATAATTGACATACGATTCATGTATTATACATGTTATAAATATATAACAAACATACTATAAATAATTGTAATTAAATTCTATAAAAGAGTTGTTGTAAATCTGCGTAATAAATTACAGAGATTGAAAACTCTGACTACTCCCTGGAGGGACACTCAACAAAGAAACGCAGACTTATCTTCGGTGGCGAATGGCGCGGTTCGTCGTAGTTTCATCGCAGACCAGGACGTAAATTTAACAAAAGAACAACAGGACTTGACCAAGGAGCAAACAGAGGTGATGATCCAATCCAGAGAAGGTGTCAACGGAGATCCACCTCCGGAACCAGTCTAGGACAGTGCGGTTGTGATTTTGCACGGTGCCCGGTTCCAAGTATATCTTTGCTAATATTCCATCGTTGGAACGTGATTGTATGCGATTATTATTTCTATTGAATCACTGAAGATCTCGAACGCACTCACTTAGATTTTACGATGGAAATCCTTTGCTCTAATGATTCTTTGAAATCTCTCTGAATAGTGAGGCTTCGAGATTTGACACGTTGGACTTCAGAAATTTTTTTAGTAGAGAAAGAGCTTTCCCTGATGCTGGAAATTTTCCAAACTGACATCCCGATATCTGTTGTGAAGCTTCCTCTTTCCTCACCAATAGTAATAATAATATAATTTGTCGGTAATGAATATATTTTGGTATCTGGACAATTCTAGAGATTATCCTGGGGACATTATTTGTGATTTACAAATATTAAATAAAACAAAGACAGATTGAATAATATTCCAAAACTGATTTTGAACGTCGAAAGAATAATTTTCTTCGACAACCTCTTTCTTTTGAGGCACATCGAGATGTGTAAGTAAGTACATATGTGTTACGGACAAACATACGAATTTAAAAAATTCTCCCTTACAGGAGAGAATAAGAAAATTTTTTACTTATTATTGCAGCTTATCTAATCGAAATGTGAGTTTTTTTACTTTCTGTTGTCTATAACATATATGTAACTTTTATCTAATTTCATCCTAACTTTTAAAATAGTACATTCATCTTAATTTTAAAATAGTACATCCTGGTATGGTGTTTGAAAAAATACACTGCAAATGTGAAACATGGTCCGACCTGTAAATATGATAGGTTTCATGGAATTTCCTATGTAAATTCATTAAATAGATCATGGATATTATTCTAGATTTAGTGAACATAAGTCTGTAATTATCTTGAACAAGGAAATTTCTTGGATAACAGCTTTAACGTATTAAGCTTAATCTCTGATCTATTGATATAGAAACGTTAACGTGGGAAAGTTACAGGCTTTGCTAGAGATAAACGTTAAAAATCTATATAAATAGTTAACGATAAAAAAGAAACGATTAATGGTCAATCATTTATGATTTCATCAAATAAAAGATTATGTTCTTTGTGCTATTTCTTTCTCGGAGTCTCTTATTTGTTAACAAAGGATCAACACATATTTTACATAAACGATGCGTTAAAGACATTATCTGAGATCTAATTATTATCATTTGATTATTCGAATGCTCTTACACCGTCTGGGTACTGACCGGACGTATATGCTGTGTAGACTATACGTGAATTGTAATCACCGAATCAGGTGTAAAACTTTACATTAAAGAGTAGTGAATTTCAAGCGTTGTCGAGAAAACGTGTCACCCATTGTTAAGAAGCAATCACGCTTTTATCTATACAATATATTTAGCACATTTCAATACTCGTATAGGTCTGAACAATTAAGCATGTAAACTGGTTGATTGTGTGTTCTGTTCCTGACTAATCCTCCAGTCGTAGACAACTTTCATGTATCTTTCTATATGAAACTTCTGGATGAAATTTATGTTGCGTAAGTTTATCATTTGTCATTTATTAAGGAGGCCAACTGTAGTGAAAAACAAATCAAAGTAAAGAAACTATTGGTGCCATTTGTTTGAAATTTAAATAGAAGGGGACTTCGGCCGCGGCTCGGTTAAAGTGACAATGATTTATTTCGAAAGTGACTTATATGTTATTATATGCAAATTACATTAAACAGAAAGGTTGTACTAGAGTGCGACTGTGGGTGATTTCACAGAAATTTTTGTAACAATCTCATCTTTTTCTTTTTTCCCAATACTTGTTGTATAATGTTATTTTCAAGCAATCAATTGTTTATGATTGTTAATTTCTAAATATTTTTTAAAGTGATATCACTTCTTATGAAATTATTTCGTTTCATTTTCTTTTCTTTACTACTGTTACAAAGATGATGGATAATTATGAATGGTACAATTACTTAATTTTATACTTTATAGACACACCTATTTCTCTGAAATAGATCTTCCCCTTAAGTTATTATTTCCAATAAGTATCTAGTATTAAAACCAATATAAATTCTTGGAAATAATAATTCTTTAAGCAAATTTTTCTAGGTCCTTAGTTTTCTTCGTATAGAAATATTAATTTATAAAATGGTGATTGTCCATCTTTGTAAAAGTGAACATCGACGATATCATAAACAATTGAGTAAATGTTAAGTATTTAAAAAATTATCGTCGTATATTTGTTAGAAAATATTCTCTATGTGCAGATACACATATATGTACCATATAGTTTATAGTTATTGTTATTAGAGTCAATGGTACGTATGTATGTATAATTATACGTATAATATATATATTATATATTATATATTATATATTATATACAGGGGGAACCGTCAAAGATAAAATTTTTAAATTTTTCGATTATGAGGATTTGACGTTAGAACAAACAGTGTCTCTGACGTTCTTTGATTTCAGATTCTCGATAATCGAGAGAATTTATTCTAATGTTCTATTTCAGACGAATCTTCCTGTACAATTGTATGTTATATTTTGTACATCGCATCCGAGTTGTAACCACAGCCATAGGTAGCAACTCGGGCCTTGTTAATACAGTGAATAAATAAATAAATAAATAAATATTCATAACTTGACAATTGCCTTTTAAATAGAATAATTTTTGTCCACTATCATGCCAATTTAACAGGTGAAAAAGTCCAATGTATTTATGAACACTCTATAGAAAAATATAAAACAGTACTTGTTTATTCCTATCACAACAGTTAATTGGAACAATGATTCTGAGTAGAACCTATTGTAGAAGGAAATTGTTAAATAAAACAGTCATTTAGTTGAAGAAAGGTATATCTCTGCTATTCACTATAGAGAAACCGTAGATTGAATAAGATATTTATTCTACGTAAGATATTTATTCCTGTTGGATACTCTTATTGAAATTTTGTATAGATATTTGATTGTTTTTATGTATTGAGTTTAAAATACGCATCCATTGTAACGTATTCACTGTGTCGTAGCAATTGAATTCATAATTGAGCTCGCATTTAAGTTCAGATAATCATACTTGAATCCTTAGCTTATCACTAAATTGTATTTAATTGCTTCAGCTTTCTTATTCAAGTTCAACGTTAATTCTTTTTCAATATTATATAAGTAATGTACTTTGCACTAATATTTTAATAACAACAAGTGAAAATTAATAATATTAAGTGAAAATTTAAGTTCTGTGTTTGAAATTTAAAACAAGATTCGTTCGAAAGATATATAAATTTTAGTTAATATGAAATGATGTAAAATAAATATTATTAAATAATTTGATTTGATTAGTTTAATAAAATTTTATAGCTATAGAATAGTAATATCTATAATTTTTATGAATAAATGATTAGAAATTTTAAATAATGTTCCTAAAAATATTTAGAGATGTTGTAGAAACAATTTAATGGTTTAATTATTATGAATAAAGTATTAGAAATATTAATTAATGTTAAAAAAACATTTTAAATATATGAATCTATTTATTTTGATTAATATAATTCTACTTTATTTTTTTTATATAAAAGTATGTTAAAGTGTATTATTTTATTTCAATTATTAATTCAATTTAGTTGTGCTGATTTATTTAATGATGGGACATTTAATGGGCCATTATATCTACTAGAGTATTTTCTTCACTTATGTATGTTAAACAAAAAACAAATTAAAAATTTCACATGGCTATTTAATCTGAAATTTTCATATTTGGCGCGGTTGCGAGTTTGAAATTTCAATTTCTCGCGCGCATTTATTTGCAAGAAGAGGCATGTCGTCTCAACCAATCAGGAACTAGTTAAGCGAGATTCTGGCGGGATAAACGTTAGTTTTATGTTTGGAAGCGTTGCGTTCGGTCGTGTTATTTCGTTCAAAGAATGTCATCTCAACTAACGCAATATCTTTTCACCTGTTATACATTGTTATTAGGTACGTTTCACTAACATAGATTTATATTAATACTAAATTTAATACTAATTCCATACTAATTCAAAATTCTTGTTATTAAAATCCTAAAAAAGTTTTTTATTAAGATAAGTTAAGTAAGTTATAGTTATTGATTGTCACGTTCTGAAATACCGATCTCGAAAAAAATCATTTGTCATCTATCAGACATTATCTCTCGAATTTGTATTTTATCTTCCTCGTTGTTTGTAAATTGTGTAAAATGTAAGTTCAACCAGTTCCTTTTCATTCCAGAGTTTGTTAGGAAGAAAATGGTTATTATCAATGACTGTACTTTTTATTTAAATCTTCGAAACTTTCGATAACTTCTAAGGAATAAAAAGGAATAAAAAATATTACTTAAGATGTATTGTTATCTCATTTATTGTTTTTCCAGTACACATTTTTAAAATAATGAATCTACATTAATATTTCTGTGATAATAAAATTTGCGAGAATCGTCTGTGTTGCGGAATCTATTGAAAATGGCGCTTTTTCCAAACCAAATCGGTAAGGTCGCATGCGACATGAAAATGATACGGAAACCAAGTTAAGTTACTTACAAAACGTGGAAGATAAAAAAAGTCTATTACATATATAATTACATATACTTTTTTTTTTTGCATTGTTTTGTTTCTGTGGATGATTGGTATTTCAGTCGTCACGTAGTGTAAAATCTCATAAAGCGATAGAGCACTCTATATTGTATGTTGTCTATGCTTGAACTTTTGTTATACTGATCGATAGTAGGAAAAATGGCGCCTTCCCCGGAGGGATTAATCGCCGTACAAAAGCAAATTTTTACAAAAATTAGCAACAATGAAGTGTCTGAGCTCAAGACATTGCTGGCGGCAAACAAAATTAAAATGGATTTTGTGGATGAAAATGGTATGAGTCCACTTCAACATGCCTGTTACAAAGGAAATAAGGAAATAGTGCAGATGCTTCTAGATCAGGTAGGTTAGCTTTTTAACTATGCATAGAACAGTTGAATATACGTATGTAATTAAAGAACTGTTTGTAATTTTAATATTCAAAATTATTTTTCCAAAAGTATATTTTCTATACATATATATATGACTTTCCATTTTTACCTATATGGGAAATTCGTTGATTTAAAATACATTATCTAACAAATAAAGAAATAATTATATGTGTGTTAATTTCTGTGTGCAGATCAAATTTGAAGATAAGACAATTTTTGTTAAAAAGTATTTTTGAAGATTTTTGGAAAAAAGAAAAGTCATAAGAATCCTAATGCACGAAGGTTTTAGTTAATTGATCTAACGATAGTTTATCATATGAAATGGAATCAAGTAATTTCAAGTTTAAATCTATTTAATGTTTTGAAATAAATGCTAAATATTATTAGTGTAAAACATTATAGAGAACATGTTTAATGAATTGTGTAATTTTAATAATTAAAGTATCTTATTACAGGGAGCAGATGTGAATGCGTGCCAACATGAGCATGCATATACAGCTTTGCATTTTGCAGCCCTGAGTGGAAATGCAGAACTCTGTCATCTTTTAATGTCTTATGGAGCACGTTTGACAGCAACAAATAGCGTAGGACGGACTCCAGCACAGATGGCAGCATTCGTGGGAAATCATAATTGTGTAGCAACTATCAACAATTTTATTCCAAAAGCTGACATAGATTATTATGTCAAACCACAAGGTTTGCAAACAGAATCAATGCTTCCACCGCATCTAGCAGATTCTTTCCATAAATTTATAATGCAAATCAATGTGCATCCTGTGCGTGTGGCTATGAATTTACAAAGATATCCTGGTCTTTTAGAAAATGCAGCTAAGGTAAAACATATATATATATATATAATGGTAAAACTTGAACTATAATTGAAGCAGTGTTATAACTTATTTTTCTTCTAATTCTAGGTACAAAAGGTTTTAGAATCTATGCACCATAAAGAAATGACGAGAGGTGCAGAAACAAATGAAGTGATGGCATTTAAATATCATTATTTAAGTTGCATTGTAGCCGAGGTAATCAAGTTTCAAAAGAGACAGGAAGCAATGAAAGCAGAGAAAACTGATAAAACAAACGAGGAAGGGGAAGAAAAAAAATCAGATACTATCGAGGGTCTAATAAGAAAATTTCTAAAATGTAGCAAAAGCGACGGTGTACCAGAGTACCAGGAAGCTTTTTTGAGAGAAAGTGTGAGAGAATTTCCATATAGAGAAAGTACTATTTTTCGCCAAATGGTAGCAACACTTGCAGCTAGCGATCCACCATCTGCTGCGTCAGTAGTATCAGCTGCGATTGATGGTCAAAGAGCTTTCTTAGACAATGCTCAAGTCTGCATTACTTGTGGAGAAGACAAAGCAAACAAAAAGTGCAGCAAATGTAAAGCGGTGCAATATTGTGACAGGGAATGCCAAAGACTTCATTGGTTTATGCATAAAAAGGCATGTACCAGATTAGGTCAAAATGTAACGCCAAGTGCGAAGATAAGTGACGCAGATAAGGAACAAATAAGCAATGCTGTGAGCTCTAGGCTACAAAATCTAAGTGTTAACTAAACACAGTAATAAATAAAAAACTCGATTCTAAACAATTAACTTCAATGTGTATCTGTACGTATCTATTTAATTTTAATATTACATTAATTCAGTCAAAATAACAAACAGCTCTGATTTTTTTACTTTTTAGATTTACAGAATTTAATGAACTTTTTAAGTATCATGATACATTTTTGTTCTTTTTTGTCCTGAATAATTCATCGTGTGTTATGACTAATTATCATCGTCACATATTATAAATAGTGTCGTATGCAATTACTCGGTTAAAATGTTGTTTCCTCAGGATTGTATTCTTGTGGGTTGTCATCGCCATAAAAATAAAATATACTTACAAACATACTTGTATTGCTCTAAAATTTGTTCTTAGAATCTCATAAATTTACTCATTTAAGAATATCTGAAGTTGGGATCAAAAAATTTATTTTCTAAGAATATATTTGAGGTTTGATCTGTTTATTTAACATTCTAAGGTGCATGAATTGTAGTTGAAACGTATTGAAACGATACGTTACAATTGATTCATTCATTTTTATTAAGAGTACGTTTAAGAATAATATGAAGTCGAATATAATATAAGAGGAATATTAAATTTTATTTTTCCTGTTTTTTTTAGATATATCGAATAAAGTTGAAATACAAGATTTTTGAATATTATTAAATCTTTGTAATTTAAATAAAAAACAATGTAATTACTTTTACTTATTTATTTATTCATTTATTTATAAATAAGTAGTTGGATAAAATCTATTATTATGCTCTTATTTTTTTCTTTCATTTTGGTACGCCTTAATTATATATATATATGAATTTTCATATTCTAAGCTATTAAATAATATGATTTTCTTTTGTTCAAGGTATTTCTTAAAAGAAAGTTGGTTTCATAATTTCCTAACGATACAAAAATACAATTGCGATTGCAATTAATTCATATCACTTATTCATAATTATGGGTACTGTGTTTTTTCAGTCAAATGGAAAATGAAATTAAATCCAATTGAAAACTGTGTCGCATAAAATTTCTAACATAATGTTCAACGTTTAATGTCATGATGTTTAAATTTTTAAATGCGTCGCAAGTGAAACAAGTGTACTCTTGATACGAAAGACTACCAGGATTATCGTACGTATTCGAAAACCATTTTAGCAAAGTTTATATTCGAAGATATGCACGTGAAACGCAGAACATCGAATAGGATGGTGTTCGTCACTGAACACGGGAAATTATAGGGATTGAGAGGCGCAATGAATTTTATTTGAAGATGCCGTTATTAGACTAGGAAATAAAGCGACCCTCAGACCGAAGTAAGCAATTAATTACGCAAGTTTATCGGTATATAAACCATTGAAATTCCTCTGGTCCACGAAAGGGTCTGTCCCTTTCATAATTATTCCGAAGCTCAAGGAGAATCCGAACAATGTAATCGATATTGTCGTGCAAACTCTAGCATGGGAAGCGCAAGGTTTCAGTTTTGGTTAATTAACGATCAACGTTTATAGCGACTGCCAAGAGAACTGGAAGCCAAACCGGGCGAAGTACTTCCGTAAATTACGTAACAAGAAATTCCATTGGAATTAATCGGTATTCACCGGTAATGAGTTTTCACAACTAATAATACTTCGTATGCTCGCGTCGGCCGCGTTATTTCGTTTCTACAATCCACCTTCTACAGTAATTTAATACAGTCGATCAATCATCCGTGTCCGTTTTCAACTTGTTCGCCTTACGTATCTATTGATAAATAGGTTGGGATAGCTCAGTCGGTAGAGCATCAGACTCTTAATCTTGAGGGTCCAGGGTTCGAATCCCTATTCGGGCGGAAAAAAAAAAAATTGTCCTTTAGGACAAACAGTGTATGGGAGAGCTATCGTGGAGGTGTTTTTTAGTCGGTAAAAATCTGACACTATCTGGGGGCTTTCCCTTAAAAGATTCAGGTATCTTATCGAAGATTTCCTCCCCGTAAAAAAAAAGAAAAAATTTATCGATAAATAGCAATTCCTGGAAACGATGTTACCATCGGACGGTAATTGTGTAATGTATCGTTGCCAAGTTTTAAGTAATTGCAAATAGCAAAGCAATTGAAATATCTATAGTTTAGCCGATTTCATAAGTAAGTGGATGATGAATCCGAACGAGAATCGAGATGTTGCTGCGAGAAATCACGAGCGATAGGTCAGCAGATGGGAAAGAGAAAAGGATGAGCGCTTTTGGATTTCAGAGCCGGATTACGACGGAGCGCCGATCACGGGCAATTTGTTTGGCCGGTATATGCGCGGTCGTTAAGCCGATTAATCCAATCACGCGTCACGATGTTCGCGTCTGGTGAACATCGTACATACGTTTGGTACAATGCCTGCATTATCAGTCATTAAGCAATTTTTCAATGATCACGTTTTCAATGCCCTGACCACGTTTATATATTTCAGTTTCAGCTCGCTCGTTGTTCCTCGCAAATGTAAGAAAATAAATCTTCTTGGCATCCGAGTCGATCAGCATTGCTTAATGTGGAAGTAGAGATATGCGAGGGACGGATGAAGTGAAATTTCCGAATAAGAAATGAATGATATGAACGTATAGTGACGGAAACAGAGTGATTATTTAGAAAAAGAGGAAACTCAGAGGGAGAGAGAGAGAGAAATAATTTGAAACGTTTTTAGAAAAGACAGTTCGTTTCTTTCCTGTGCTTTCGATTAGTTTCTTTTCGTGCTATATCGAGGAACGTTTGGTGGCTCTCGTGCAACTTTTATATTTGAAGATATCTTTAGAACATGATTGAAACGAGACCTTTCAATCTTTCATGATATTCACCGGATTTCTGCTCTATTTACGACATATTCGATATAATATATTTATAAAACATAAAAATATACGTATATACTTAGGTGTATGTATAAACAAAACGGAAGAAAAGAAATAATTCCTAAGAAAGGAATTGCGAAATGATGGAATTTAATTCTCCAAAAATGGAGAAGATTCGGGACAAACAAGTGGATGAAATTAGGAGAGAATCGAGGCAACACACCGTGAAAAGTCTAACTCGAACATTCTTTTTCTTCTCTCGACACTCAAGGCGCAACAGTGTTGATAAAATAAAAGAGAACGAATTCTTTCAGATGAGATGCTCAATGTTTGATATATCGTTCGTCCGTATATCTACACGGGTATAGCGAATTAGACAATAAATTTGAACTTCTTCTTCTTTTACTTTAATAATTTTACAATTTGTTACAAACCAACGTTTCTTCTCGCATTAGTATAGGTAGATAGTTCGCCGGCGACGTGTTCAGCTTTAAGTGAACCGTGTAAGTTGCAGAGTAGGAAAGAACGTAGTCGCATGCTCGACCACGTATCTCTTCTTCATCTATTTCTTTGTCTTTTTCTCTTGCGCCTCGGCCGCGAAGAAGAAGAGACGAGAAATGTAGAGAGGAGAGAACAACCTGTCCTTTAGCTTTCTCCTGAAATTACTCGGTGACTTGTTCTCACACTCGGTTCATTTCTAACCCCTCGTCACCTTTTTCTTCTTTTCACCTTTCCCTTCGAATTCGCGCTGTGTGTCCACGTGCCTCGAAACGGTGAATTCGTGAACTCAACTTTAGGCTTGTTAACGCTTTCGACTTACCAAAAGCGCGTAAAAGTGTAAAAAATAGAAGACATCGGAAGATCATGTTTAAATCTACGTGAGTCGCTTTCAAAAGTTCCACGGCGTGTCTTATGCGGTGAAAAGCATTTTTCTGACGGATGAGTGAACTCGTCATAGCAATGAAAGAAGATCATTCGTTTGCTCTGATTGTAAGATCGGACATAACGACTTTTCAATTTTCAATTTTCAATTTTCACGGCAGAGAAGTCTGCCCCTTACTTTCAAGTCTTTTGTAATCTTTTCGAACCTTCGACACTCGCCGATGAATTTCACTGGAATTTAAGCATGAAAACGCCACTTTAACGATTTACATTTTTCGACGCGAGGTGCCTTACAAATTCCCCTCCGTCTCGCTCCCGCTGCTCATCAATCATCGGCCAACATCAATGTCCCTGGACCGTTTGGATTGACGAATATGCGACTTTACATGTACACCGTAAAAGATATCTCTCGTGCGTCTGCACAATGACGGATGACTCTTGGTAAAGAAATGCTTCGAATAACACGAAGAAGCAGAACTGTCGAAGCGACCCGGACAGAGTCGAATAATCAATTACGAGCCATCGGCGAATACGAATAGCGAACTTATTGTCTGTCTTGCGAGCAACGAATTTAAACGAATGGATATCGCTCGAATAAAATTTCAANCGAATTTAAACGAATGGATATCGCTCGAATAAAATTTCAAATACGTAGTAGTGCCTAATTAACATTAAACGTACCTTTGCATTTAACTTATTACGTACATTGAACTCAAATAGAGAACGAAAGGCAATTCGTCTATGCCAAAATTGTTTGTTTTAGGATACGTGTATTTTTGAATAAGTGAATTAATTACATCTTAAAAATACCAACATGTAGGATTCTGCGTATGTAAAATTTTGAAGTAAAGTAATGAATCTGTAGTACTCTACAGATCGGCTGTGTAAACGTAAAAAATTATTTTTGAATAAGTGAATTAATTACATCTTAAAAATACCAACATGTAGGATTCTGCGTATGTAAAATTTTGAAGTAAAGTAATGAATCTGTAGTACTCTACAGATCGGCTGTGTAAACGTAAAAAACAAAATATTCCTTACAAATGTCCAATTGTTTCATTGTTTCTCTATACAGGAAAAAAATTAAATGTATTTGAAATATAACGTTTTTTAAAAAATAATAAAAAGTTATATAGTTTTGTCACTAGTACATTTTTAAATGTATTTGAAATATAACGTTTTTTAAAAAATAATAAAAAGTTATATAGTTTTGTCACTAGTACATTACTGAATGAAATGCAACGAAGAAGCTTAACGTAACAACAATATCGTATTAAATGTACCGTTAAAAATATCATTGTACCATCACAAACGAGCATTTTAGTTAACGATGTCATTACTATTTTAAATCGACAAGAATG
>NIPQ01090594.1:6029-18560 GCA_002806875.1 Lepidotrigona ventralis hoosana
GTCTTTTTCATTTTTTTTTTTTTTTTCGTCGCCAGTCCCGCCAGTGGCGACGATCACAGCCGCGAACCTTGATCCATAGCGAGGAAAAATCGAAGAATCGAAACGCGAAACGAGCACTCGGCTGGACCGGTTCTTCAGTTGCCACTCGGTCACGCTCTGACTCAGATTCGCGTAATTTTTCAACGGACGAGACCGACGATATGAAGCCTCGCGTCGATCAGTAGATTTTCCGTGATCTATCTTCGGGGAATTTTTTGGCCAAATACATATATATATCAGAATATATTCTTGTGACGTTGCTGGAGATATTTTTGAAGCTGAAGAGATTGAAGAGATTCGGTGAATAAATTCTTATTCGAGAGAAGAAGAAGCATCTGAAGGAAAGACTAGAAAACTTGAAGAAGCAACATGAAGACTATTTGCTGGTTTCTCGTGGTCCTCCTGGCTCGACAGGTGAGATAAAACTAAAAGATATTGCTAGTGTTATTTTCGGTGAAAAGCTCCTGTGGAAAGACTAGAAAACTTGAAGAAGCAACATGAAGACTATTTGCTGGTTTCTCGTGGTCCTCCTGGCTCGACAGGTGAGATAAAACTAAAAGATATTGCTAGTGTTATTTTCGGTGAAAAGCTCCTGTAGGAAGAAACAGTGTCTCGAAATTTTGCCAGGAGAGACAGAGATATAATTCTCTGTTCCAGATTATTAGTACACTTAAACTATTGGCCTAAGGAGTTACCTTTCCAATTGTACCACATTGAATGCTCATCTCGGTTATTATCTTTTATTATAAATTTACTATTTCACTAACAAAGTTTTATAATGTAAGATACTAAATGTAGGATAGCTCGTTAAAATTTCCCAACAAATAAATTCCGATCGGATTGTTAAAATTTCAATTTATCTATCTATTGAACTCTAGAAAAAATTTTATCGTGCAAGATCAGTCAAACAATTTCACTGTTTGTTAAAAAGAAAATCGAATATTTCAGAAGATAATCAAAAAAAAGAAAGAAAGAAAAAGAGAGATAACGAGAAAGCAATCGGAGTTCGTTTCAATCGACTCGCAAAAAGTTGGCAAATTGGCGGAACTAATGTGAAACATTGACGTTCTCGTTAAATTCTCGTTTACTTCACTTTCCGTGCTAATCGAACGACCTCGCCATTTTCCTCCCCCTCTCTCCCCCCCCCAAAAAAGATGGCAGTTCAACGACTAGAATAAGTAAGAAAGAAAGTTATTTACTCACAGGCGGATAAAAGGTCGAGTTCCAATTAAGTCGAGTTGGAGAAGTTTTAACGGAGTTTCAGCCGCACCTGGTGTCATTTCGTCGCCTCCCGAGAAACGTGGCCGTGGAAATTTCCCTGTCATCATGCTCTCTTAATTATTCTTCAAAGTAACGCCAAGCAACTGCGGAGTCGTTCGTTCCCAGATATCGCTTCGAATACGTTTCCCCACGAATCGCTGCAAATTTCTGCAACCATTTGTAGCGTATTTGCAGGTTTTTCAGATTATTTTCCACTGTCCCTCAACTATTTACACTTGCCGCTGTACTTTGTAATTAAATCAAAAGTATGGATATTTATTTAAAACTTAAAAGTGTAGAGATATTAAATGTAATATAAAAATATTAGACATGAAAGTCTTGAGGTTGATAAATAATAGAAGAAAAATTGTAAAATATAAAGGTAGATATTAGATGTAATATATGAGAATATCAAGCATAAAATATAGAAGTAGTGAAGTTGATGAATAATAGAAAAAAATGTAATTTTTTTCTTACAAATTAAATTAATAACAGTTATAATGATGATTCAGTGGACTTGCTTATGGATTTACAGAAAATTTTGAGATATAATGTAAAAATATTAAATATATTAAAAGTAATAAATGCACTACCTTTCTCTTATAATTAAATTGTGTGTGGATATTGATGGATTTGCAGAAAAATATTGCAATTAGTGCAACTAAAAAGAAAAAGAATTTTATATCTTTTATTCACTCTTGCCACTATACTATTCTACATCATAATTAAATTGAGTGGATTCACGGAAAATATAATGGTGAGAATGGCGAGAATATTCGAAATAAAAACGTAAACAGACAAATTATCAGTTTCTTGATCAGATGCTTTAAATTATAATCGGTCATTTTAGGCTGTTGGCGGAATCCTTAGGAATCCACCAGCCTTCTCGAAGCCAGTTTACGCGGATTCCTATCTTCCGGCAGCCATGCAGGTGAGCATCATTACACCAAATAGCGTTATTTAATCAATAATATATATATATATAATAAATATATATTAAATAGTAATATTATATGTTATATTAATATATATAATAATATAATATATTATATTAATAATAATACTATATATTATATATTAATATTATATTATATATATTATATTTAATATATATATTTAATATAATAATAGTATATATATATTAAATATAATAATAGTATATATATATTAATTACAATATACATATTAAATATAATAATAGTAATAATAATATAATAATAGTATATATATTAAATATAATAATAGTAATAATAATATAATAATAGTATATATATATTAAATATAATAATAGTAATAATAATATAATAATAGTATATATATATTAAATATAATAATAGTAATAATAGTTCATGTTTTAATATATTTTAATATATTTTATATATATATATATAAACATGAACATACTTTCACGGTTTGTCAAATCAATGGAATTTCCATTAAAGGAAATTACTCTTTCTAACACGTTAGGTGATATTCCACGCTGTCGAGCAGCTGAAACTTCTGCAATCGGAAGAAGATACGCGGAGTTCGACATTGGCAACGAACACCTGGAGCTCGCCCCCAATTCAAGAGTCTTCGACTACGAATGTGATTCAATCACCGTCAGATGAACCGGAAGGCGAAGCGAACGAATCGAACGACAAAACTGAGGAACCGGTGGTGCAGGAAGCTTGCAAGAACGAAACCGAGATCGAGATAGACGAAGATAAACAAGTGGAAGAAGCAAAGGACCAAGAGGCCTCCAAGATGGAGGAATCTCACGCGCAAGAAGTCTTCAAAATCGGAACGTCAGAATCTAAAATTGACGGAACAAACAAAATGGAAGACTGGAAGACGCAAGAAGCTCTGAAGAACAAGATCCAAGAAACATCGATCGACGACGAAACGCAAACGGATGCGTCGAAGGGGAAAACAGAGGATCCTAAGATGGGAAGTTTATCATCTAGCGACGACAAAGAGACTCTGATAGCGGTAGAGACGTCGAAGCCAGGTAAACTCGACCAGGAAGAGTCGCCGGAGGTGAACCAGGAAACGCCAGAAACGAACTACGCCACGCCGGAGACGAACTACGAGGAACCGGAAGATGTGCACGCCGTGCAAGAAACGAATCACGAAATCCCTGAAGAGGATCACGAGCGGTTCTCCACGCTTCGTCCTGCTAGTTCCGTGGACCTTGGATCGATCGTGGCGGACAGCGACAAGAAGAAAGAACCGACCGTCGACAGCGTGGTCCGAGACGTGTACGAAATTTTGAAACCTACACCATCGAGATTCGTGGACGCGGAGCCTCTCGAGGAATCGAAAAGCGCCGTGGCAGTGTTCGAAGAGAAATTGGAGAATATGGAGGAGGAGGAGGATGAAAATAGGTGAAGTATCTTCTGTTGGACAGTTTGCTTTCTTTTCTGGGAAACGCAATTTTCTCGATAAAAGATGTTGAACTCCGATAATGTTAGCCAAGGATTTCTTTCAATGCCAAGTCGAGCCAAACGCGATTTAAAAAAATGAATAGACAACCGTCTGTGGAACGGAATTTTCAATTATTAAGTTACAAGACTATCTAGCTTCGACTTTCTAGTTTCTTTAATTCCTCGACAGATTCACGCGTTTAGGCGAGAAGGTGACGCAAGTGCCAAGGCCGAGTCTGAACAGTTACCTAAGACGTTCAAAAGTGCGACCGAGCGCTACTCTTCAACAACTGGCGAACTTGTACGACTCGTTGAGCAAGGACGCGAGGAAACAGGGATTCGGGAAGTACACAGGATACTCTGACGAGGTTCTAAACACACTGGAAACGTCCGCGGAGGGTGGCATCGGGCCACAGCTGAAGAAGATTCTGTCGAAGATGTTGGAGCAAAACGAGTTGACGAGAGACGATGCGAGAATGAGGACCTCGCAAGCTATCCGTGACCTTGACAACCCTTCCAGCATACTGAACAAAGATCTCAGACCTTTGTTACCCCTGCGTTATTCACCATAGTGCGTACAACGTGATAACATTCTTGACACGTGTGATTAATGAACTGCGTACTTTCATGCTGTTTATCGACATGCTGACGATCAACAGTTGGACAGTCCTCGTGGAAGAAACTGTAAGTGGCAGACATCAAATTTTCAGTCATTGTATTATATTACATTATGTTCTAGTACATACATATGTACAGTCTTGAAAATAAAAATAATACATTAAAGGAACATATCTTTGCTTTTCTATGTACGAGTGATCTAGGAACAAACTGGATTAACACCTACAGTATCTGCAAATAAATAAATAGCAACTTTTCTCTTCCTTTTGAAACATTTTATATCAGGCACTTACGGTATTTTCCACAAAAATNTATATCAGGCACTTACGGTATTTTCCACAAAAATTCTTTCATTATGACTAACATGATACGATGTGACTAATAATTACAAATTATTGATTAATCCAGTACATTGATCATTCATGATTTATATATGATTATAAGTGATCAAAGAAAATGCAATTGATGGGCATGATTAGCTCAATAATCAGCNATTCTTTCATTATGACTAACATGATACGATGTGACTAATAATTACAAATTATTGATTAATCCAGTACATTGATCATTCATGATTTATATATGATTATAAGTGATCAAAGAAAATGCAATTGATGGGCACGATTAGCTCAATAATCGCAATAATGATTAAATCTTTGATTATGACTAACAGAAATTTAATATTATAAATTTAGTATTATAGTAGTCATAATGATATTGGACAGTAAAAGGTAAATTAATCATACATTAAACAATTACAAGCTATAGATTAATGATTAAAAGAATACAAGTGTAATCATCGTTATTGATCTGAATCAGTAACGATTGTGATTACCATTGTGATTACTTTTAGTAATGAATGACAAAGTAATCAATTAGGCCAATTTCGATGAGACTTATTTTTTGTAACACCGTGTAGCTTTAAAGTAACGTATTCATTCATACCAATAAAATCAATCGATTATGATAATTTATATTAGGTTACTAAAAATTATAATGTTTGATTTTATTTTGTATTTTATAATATTCTTACGGATCTCTAAATTGATTTCTTTTATAAAAATATTTAATTGAATATTAATAAAATTATTGCATACAAATCCGCAGTTTATTAATTTAAAACTTTCTGATGGATCATGACATGTAGAAATTCACCGAATGAAGTGAATGAAATGCCTATATTTATCTAATTTATTTAATGTCCAAATACCATGGGATCGTGCAATACTACCAAGCCGAAAGCATCAACATTAAATTTAAATCCACAATTGCTTACCATTGTACATTTGTGTTACATTGTTAATACTGAACAGTCTATGAGCTTTCTTCAGAAGCTGATTCTTTCAGGATTTAACCTTGAATCCCTCTCAGCCCTCTTCAAGTTGTACTAGACTAATATACATGGAATTAAAAATAATTTGAATGTCAAGCCGGTAGTAGAACAATCTTCTGTCGATTATTCAGGTAAATTTAAATCTACTTGACAGAATTTTCAAGCTCGATCTCGTTCCAAGAAAGAAATCTTGAGAAAAAGAAAATTGTCATCCTTTATTTTTACACGTTAGACTTTCAATCTTCTGTCGATTATTCAGGTAAATTTAAATCTACTTGACAGAATTTTCAAGCTCGATCTCGTTCCAAGAAAGAAATCTTGAGAAAAAGAAAATTGTCATCCTTTATTTTTACACGTTAGACTTATCTAACAAATTTCACTGCGACCTCGATGATTACATAGAATTTCAAGATTCACTGACTCAATATGTACGATGAAAATCGCAAAACGAATTTTCCCAATACGCCTTGGCTTGCGGAACGATCTTGGAACTTCACTGACTCAATATGTACGATGAAAATCGCAAAACGAATTTTCCCAATACGCCTTGGCTTGCGGAACGATCTTGGAACAATACGAGCTGACTAAGTCCACAAAGCGGCGTTACGTGTCACGTATAGTCATTTTCAATCAGATAATACTGTGTCAATGGTTTGTCCAGAAGACAAAGGCGCAGACAGAAAACAATAAACCCGATCGAATTAGACCAGGCTTGGGCAACTGGTGGCCTGCAAGCCACACGGTTTCTTCATTTTCAATCAGATAATACTGTGTCAATGGTTTGTCCAGAAGACAAAGGCGCAGACAGAAAACAATAAACCCGATCGAATTAGACCAGGCTTGGGCAACTGGTGGCCTGCAAGCCACACGGTTTCTATTCCCCTCCTAATGAGCCATTCCCACCATATCCATTTGATTCTACGTTTGCCATGCGTAACAGCTATCTGTATACATCAAGTTCCAATGTGGCCCTAATCACTCACACTTGGACATTACACACAGACTGGCCTAGTGGGGGAAGTGGCAGATCATCGATTGGAGTGGTGAAGTAAGTCGGCGGGGAAAAAGTTGCTCAAATCTGAATTGCATGCATCGAGACTCGTATAAATGGATTTTGAAATCAATGGATATATTTCAGTTGTTGCCACACATTCGAAAGGAATACCTGATCTTCTGAGACGGGTACGTGTGACCATTAACTTCATTGACAAATATTTTATCAACAATTCTTACAGTCGTTGACATTCTATTCGTCACAGACATACACTTTTGTATATATATTTTTCTCATCGATGAATTATTCAAATTATGTTGTTATGATTCAGTCACCTGGAATTATATCAGTTTATATCAGTCTTTTGTATCTGTATCCATATTAGACTCTCATAGTCTGCAGAAATTGCCGACCTCCACTGTGAAAGAAAATTGAAATTTGTATTGATAGCTTTATGATATTTAATAAATCCAGAAATATACTATTGAACATGCAAGACAAATGGTACGAAAAGCAATTAATATTGTGAATGTAAAGATAATGCAAGTACATTACATAAAAATAATCAACATTGATCATTCCCAATCATAATTCCTTGAAACATAATCATGCACTTTTGGGACTTACGGTCTCTACTCTAGAGGTTGGTTACAGCTATTTATAACAATAAAATTATTAATTGTAAGGAAGATATTTTGTACTGCTTCGTGGATTTTTCTTTTATGGATCAACAAAGTATTAGAAAATATGGAGATTTATCCTAGGAGCTGGAACAGATGCAGTAGAATTTTATTTATCTGAATTTGAGATATAATCTGTTTCAAAACGAGCAGATCTACTTGGTAGAAATCAAAGAAGAAATGAAATCAAAATTATTGTGTTTGAATTAAAATTTCACTCCAGATAAACGAAATACTGCTGCAGTTAATACAAGTAAATATTTTCTTTACACTTATTTTATTCAAAAATATCTTGGTCTGAAAAATACATGTGTTACCTCTTCTTCATTCATCTTCTTTCTTTTTTTATTTCTTTTCATCATTTTTTTTTTTTTTTCTCTTTTTTGGCAATTATCATATTATTATACATAACAATCGCTCGTAGAGTAACACCTTGTCGCGAATGCGTGTTCATTGTTAAAATACTTCATTATTGTATCGTCTTACGTACAACGTTCACGAGAAATGGCCACGAGCATGAACATCAAAACCTTATGTACTACTTAATTAACTTTAGTGGAAAGATTAATTCTATTTTCTTAACCCAGGACAATGATGCAATTCTGTCGATCGATTCCTCTAGTGAATTATACATGTTTCGTTTCTATAGATTATATTAATTTTAGTAAAAATCCATCAGAATAGGAGGGAACATTTGTCTGCTTATCGTCCAGGGCTAAGTAAAACAGAAGATTGAAAAAAATGTTTAGAAGGAAAAGACAAAATACTGTTATCCTCACGAATATTCAGAGTCTTTGGTTCTATTACAATGCGGTATGAGTCTTATTTTTTAGTGCCATCCGCAGCTGTTCACCCTAATCTCCTGTATACCTAGTAGTCCAATTCAACTGTAATCACAAATTCCGAAATCTACAGCGTGTGGAAATATTATAAATATTTAGAACATTCCACGTTCGTAGATAATTCGATAAATTGTCAAAAAACTAACATCTGAGATATCTTCACGGTGTCGTTAAAAACGAAAATAGCTCAAAAAAAAAAAATTGTCTCAAATCTCAATTACAAAAGTCACTCTTCTTTTCGTCAAAAGATAAAGCTCAAATAAAAGACAGGTTTTCGTAAGTGTTTATTCGTTTTAATTTTTTGACAATTTATGACACCTCCACTCGGAAATTGGTTTTGAGCAATTTTTTTCTACCATTCCTTTTATCACGTACTTGCGTAAGAAATGGTTAAATAAATATGAGAAAGCTTATCGTGCGATAAAATTACAAAACTTGTTTTGTATGACATAAAGAATGTGAATAATGGCGTAAGTTTCAATAAAAAATGAGCCGCGAGTGAATCAAAAGTAATGGGAACTTTTGCGAATTTAAAATAGAAAAACGTAAGAAAAATCGTAAAAAAAGTTTCTCGTCAGAAAGTACTACTCAAGTGAATAATCTTTGGTACAAGAAAACAAAAGACCTTCGAGTCATCTTGCAAATATTGAGCAAAGTAATCTTTCTTTCTCTTAACATCACTTCTCAAACTATTACAAAAAAGAAAGAAAAAAATACCAACGAAAAAAATTGTTTTATAAATATACTTCCACTTTTCAATTAAAAATTCCTATTGCTTTTGCCTTAAAAATTAGTTTATAAAAAAAAAAAGAAAATAAAAGTAATTATATACTACAAATATCTTTTCACTAGAAATCGATAAAAAATCATACGCATAGATAATATATCTGTTTGTTCAATTCGAGAAAATTGAAAAAAGAAAAAAATAAAAGTGATTGTAATTATAATTGCTATAAAATGAGTTATATTATACATAGATACTTGTTAAAGATGGACACGGACGAATCAGAGATCAAACAATATACCACTGAGTCTCCATCAGGTCAAATTTGTATAGCACTTATATATACAATTATTCTACAAATTTTTGTAACCATAATTATTGGCAGTATGCTATTATTTGCTATTGGTACTCGTTAAGTTAACCTAACAGTAGATTGCGAGTTACTTTAACCATACTTCATTCTAGGTCACAAACGGAACTCGAATTCATTGGAAAAGAGAAGAAGAATCTGCAAGTGACAATGAAAAATTCAAGTTCGGTGACCTACATTTGCCATGCTTTCTGTGATCGTAGACTAGAATCAATAAAAAGATTACTGCCTTTAAAACTAGTTTAAATAAAATACAGTGTGCTTTTACGCAGGTTGTTCATTTCGTTTCAATTTGCGTGTTGGTATGCTTCTTTTTAGTTTATCTAGGCTTTTATTATTAGACTCATTCGGGCTTTGTGGCGGACTATCATTAAGTGTCACTATTTCATGCAAATGAAACTTGACTATGGAACTTCATAATATGTCCGCTGAAAGTATGAATATAAAATACTTCTCACAAAAAAAAAGACTATGTTCCAAGTTCATTGAGACTCTAGTTAGAGTTTGATGATTGATCACCACCGACATTCATGACTATTACATTCATGAAAATACATTACCGATGACTATTCATTTACTAATTGCACCTTAGTCTCCTAGTGCCGCTCCTTTTTCCAAAAATTCCACAATATGACTATAATGCGTTCCAATTCCTAAGAATACGCCTAATCAATTTTCTATTTTGTGCTAAACCCCGACGCCCCTACATGAACAGCCTTTATTGCTTTGAATTTAAAAGAGCTTATTTACGACTAAGACGGCATTAAGTACCTTGTATTCTGAGGCAGAATCTCGTTCATGTTTACTGCTTGTTGTTGCAGCACATTTGCCTCCTTCATCACTTGTTCCTTGAACGACGAGAACGTATGGATCAGATTCTGATCCTTTTGGAGGTTCTGTATATACTGCAGGAAATTAGGCTCTTGCTTCATGAAACCTCCGTCTTTCAAGACGAAGCTCACTTCCTGTTTAGGCATCGTGGAAACTTCAGGAGCTTTCTCAAAAGGATCCTTTTGCTCGATGAAAAACGAATCTTTCTTCGTTCTATTCCTTCTAATTCCTAGATGCGTTTGAGTATGTTTGTTCAGGTGGTCTTTCCTAGAGAAGGCTTTCTGGCACACCGAACACGAAAAATTCTTATCTCCAGAATGAATAACGTAATGCCTCGTCAAGTGTTCGTTCCTTTTGAACGCTTTTTGACACACTGGACACTTGAATGGCCTCTCGTCCGAATGACCACGCATGTGTTGATCGAGATGCTCCTTTCGTTTCAGCATGGCACCACACTCTTTACATTGGTATTTACGTTCCTGTAAAGTAAAGTTTGTGTTGATTTAATACATTTATTTCAACAATTAAAAATATTGAAATAATTTAACATGTACCTGTATGTGAGCTTGTATATGTTGCTCAATTTCTGTTTTATCCGGAAATGCCAAGTTACACTCGGGACAACAATAGAGCGTCGAACCGTCCAAAGCAACGCTAATTTTTATCTCCCCGGTTTTCGCCCGGAATTTCATCTTTTTTTCGATTTTTGGCGAGTCAGTTTGTATCTGCTGCTCTACCTTAACAGTCTGTACTGCATTTTCATTTTCTTGCTGATTCTCTACTTGAATATTCAGATCGTTTGGATTTATAGATACCATCATTTGATCTGAATTGATGAAACTGTTGTTTCCATTCTGTACTTGAATATTTCTGAATACTGGAACACTAGGAATGTTGAGAATATTGTTCTGCGTGTGCTCCGCTTTTTCCTCCTCAGTCTTCTCTTTCTTCACCTGTTCCGTTTGCAGTTTGATCAATTGTTGCAGTGTCAGTGGAAGAGTGGTAGCTTGCAACTTTTGAAAATATTCCGTCATGGCACTTTGTTGCTGAAGTTGAGAATCTTGCTGAAATATTAATTTTCTTACTATGTGAAGATACACATCTCACAATAGATATACTATTAGCTAATTAGAAGAGTTCTATACCATTACAGACGTTTGCTTTTCATTTTCGATTCTTGAATCCAAGTCTTGTTTCACAACCTCTGGCTGCGATGTTGATGGCAAATACATATTAGGTATAATCCTTACTGGTAGGCTGTTCGATTGGACACTAAGTATCGGATTGTTCTGATTGTAATTAGGAATGTTAATTGTCTGAATGCCTTGCTTTTCACAAAACTGCATCAAGGTATTAGGGTCTGGCCATGCTAATATTGGCCCTGTGTACTTGTTCGTTGAATTCACCTTGGGGCAGGGCGGGGGGGGGGGGGGGGGGCGNATAAACAATGGTTTGCTCTGTTTGATTATTGTCACTACTGGTGAATTTTGGCGTGGGGACCGTGCTCGGTCGAGAGGTCAATTCAGAAAATTGCGGCAGCGCACCGTGGACCGCGTTGTTCCCGGAGAAATCCATTTTGCCGCGAATGGACGCTAAAGATACGCGCGTTTTCGATTAAAACATGCGAGCGTTTATAACCTATAATTTGGATGTCTCACCGCGATTGAGGAATAAACAACTCAGTTGTGACTACGTGTTCAGTTTCATATTTCGCACGTCATGCGGATACGTGGACAAACATCGGGGCGAAACATCGACAGAAAACAGTAGGTGATTAATTAAATTAAAAAGTACTTGAGCGACGGGACATTATAACGTACGCCGCGTCCCACGCGTCGCTCCAACATGGCTGCACTAAAGTACTATTTCCAAAATCCCACTGTATCCTTCGAACAGCGAAAATTAACCTCCAAAACGTATTTAGAGCGCATTTACATTCCCATAATTGAAGAAAATTCACGTTTTTCAAAGAATCCGTATGAAACGTTGGATGGTTTTTATTTAATTTGAAAAAAATTTATAGAGAAAAAAATAGTTTTTATTACTGTGGTAGGCCTGATCGCGTCTTTCTGTTTATAGTGGACGCTTGGTAAACTTCAATTGATGAAATAAAAATAAACATTTTTGTCACGATGTTTTGAAGTCGTATAGAGAAAAAAATAGTTTTTATTACTGTGGTAGGCCTGATCGCGTCTTTCTGTTTATAGTGGACGCTTGGTAAACTTCAATTGATGAAATAAAAATAAACATTTTTGTCACGATGTTTTGAAGTCGGGACGCGATTGTATTAATTGACAATTTGGGAAAGTGATGTAAAGAAGTCGAAGAAGTGTAATTCCTGAGAAGAAATTGTACGTAGGTGATTCAGAAATTTCAACAATTATATTCGATTTTTTTGATTTATTATTGTTTGTTAGTTCACCTTCGGGGATGTT